>JAJPUD010002327.1:261684-285295 GCA_023553655.1 Myrmecobius fasciatus
AAGAAGAAGAAGAAGAAGAAGAAGAAGAAGAAGAAGAAGAAGAAGAAAAGGATGGAAGGAAAAAAGAGGAGGAGGAGGAGGAAGAGGAGAGGAGGAGGGAGGGAGGAAGAGGAGGAGGAGCAAGAGAGAAAGAGAGACAGACAGACAGACAGACCTTATCCATGAGCAGCACAGCCATTAGCAGCAGAGCCAGGAAAAGAGAGCGCAGGCTTTCCATGTCCCAGAATGAAATGAAGAGAATCCTTATAGAAGGATGCCTTTATTTTTAAGGTACAGAAGAATCAGATGGCTTATTGATGGCCCCCCAAGTTATAAATGGTAGAACTAGAATTTGAACCCACCCTTTCTGTCTCTAAGATCACTATTGCTTCCAATTCACCACATCATATTACTTTTTTTGTCAGTTCACCTTAATGATAATTATGATCAGAGAATTAATAATGACTCATATTTAGTTCTTTTATGGTCCCAGAATACTTTACACATATTGTCTTCATTCAGCATAACTTTATGAGGCAGATAGGGAATTATTACAATTTTACAAATGAGGAACTCGAAAGTTCTTCAATGTCAAACCAGTATTTCTGACCAGAGATACCTTCTGGATATACTTCTCAATCAACCCCAGAAAACATGTAGGATTCTTAGTAGTCACAAAATATTGGAACTGGAAAGAAAAGGGTCTTTGAGAGACAGTTGTGTAGACACTGGAGTTATAAGGATAGCCTCGGGAAAAGGTTATGAAAGAATATCTCAGCCATTGCAAGCTGAGGACTGCTGAGAAAGAGATGGAAATCTAGACAGGAAGGACTTCTTAAACTTTTTTTCACTTATAATCCCTCTTGTCCCAAGAAATGTTTATGTAGCTACAGGTACATAAAATAGGTATACAAATAAAACATTTGCTAACAATAAATCATAATTTTGTGACCCCACATTCAATTATGCAACTCCATAGTTTAAGAAGCTTTGATCTAGAGCAATGCACAAACCAATAAGCTGAGTTGTTGAGTTACTTGTCCAAGGTCACATAGCTAAGAAGTAATCAGCCTGGGACTAGAATCCAGCTGTCTCTTGTCCAAATTTAGTATGTCTTCCTCTGATCCATTATATTTCTTAATCTGACTATATGTCCAAATGTCCCATGATATCTCAGTTTCCTTATATATAAAGTTAAGGGTTCAGGATTAGTTGTTCTCCAAAATTTCTTTCAGCCCTAGTTCCTATAGCATTAAAACATGATCTTGAGAAGTAAAGAAAAAGAGTTACATGGTGCTATGCAAAGAAACTTTGGTTATAGATTTGGAACCAAAGGACTTGGTTTTAATCTTTGCTTTGCCACTTATGACTTATATGATATGGAGTAAGTTGTTTAGTCTCTCCTAGCCTCAATTTCTTCATCTGTAAAATAAGGGATTGATCTCTGAAGTCCCTTTCAGCTCTAGCTCTGCCATTCTAGAATTATCTTTGATTTCTTCTGTCTCCTATACACAGGTGGCTGCTCAATCAATCAATCCACAAGCATTTATTAAGAGCTTAAGATATAAAGAAAAGATGAAACAATCCCTGCCCCCAAGGTTTGTTAACCAGACGTGACTTTTTTTTGGCTGAGTTGGAGAACAACCAATGGAAAGAATTCAAATGTGCTGATAGAGACATCTGACAAAAATGCTATGCAACCCTTTCTTATGGCTCAAACATTTATGTGGTTTGCCAAACTCTTTTTGTGCATAATCTAAAAGACATCTTAGAAGAATCTTCTCCGTCTGATTGGCGTGATTACTCTATATCTTATGACTAGCTCCAACCTTCCTGTTCTCCATCCCCAAGAGAAGCATCTATAGCTTTATAATGGGAATTAGCACAAAAATTGGATCTGATTTATGGAAATATACCTGGCAGCCCTCCTTATTATTTTCAATGAGAACTACTTGGAGTGAATTTCACCGCCCCCTTACTTCGTGGTTTCAACAACTGTCTGAGGTTTTGCGGTAGTATTGCTGTTACAATAAATACTACTTGGTGCCCCAACTTCACCTTCTATTTTGGGGGTCAATTCAATTTGCCATTTATTAAGTGCTTACCCTATGCAGATGTCTCACACTATACATTAAAATCATATAATATTCCCATGATGGATATGATCAAAATGAATTGTTCATTAAACCTTTGAGTATCAACTCCAAGAAAAGAATAAAACAGGGACAGTGTGTGTGTGTGTGTGTGTGTGTGTGTGTGTCTGTGTGTGTGTGTGTATACTCACTAACGGTGTTTGCCATTGTCATATAGAATATCCCATAAAAAGGCCAAGTAGCAAGAGATTCTCTATTAATAGCTAAGATCTCTAGATTCTCCTGCTTGTATATAATGTGGTGCTGATGGAATGAAGCCTCCAAATGTGATGGATTTTTTTCAGTGAGATACATGTATGTACTGCTATTTAAAATATTAGTCAATTCATTCACACTGAAAAAACAAAATGAATGAAAGCATATATTGCCTGGATCTTTTCAGGATCATTTCCAGACATGAGATCTAATAGGAAGCCTGTGAAGTTGGCCCAGCAGTACTTATATCTTAGGCATTGAAAATAGATCATGAGGTGCATCTAGGACTGTATAAAAAGAATAGATTAATGAGATTATAGAACGTCATCCCCAGGATAATACACTATGACCAAGTAGGATTTATACTAGGAGCACAGGGCTGGTTCAATATTAGGAAAACTATTGGCATAATCAATTATATTAATAACCAAACTAACAAAAATCATGATTATCTCAATAAATGCAGAAAAAGCATTTGATAAAAAGAAGACTAGATTAAATCACACTCAGGAAATTGTGCGATATTTTCAACAATCCCAGGATGCTCTCTATTAAAAAAAACATAACATGAAAACCATTTTCTTGAAAATCAATGTTCCCTTTTTTTTATTGTTGTTCACACCTTTCTAGTCCTTAGCCCTGAATTACTTCTATCATCTACCTCCCCCATTCATTCCTGAATCTTCAAAGAATAAGAAAGTAAGTTACAAAATCTTATACATCTTATACAAATTAATACTATCAAAACTCAATGGGACTCTCACTATTAATAGTAAATCTGTTTTTTTAAATCTCTCATTGAATTTCCTCATTTTTCCTCCTCAAAAAATCTTTAATTTTTACCTGTCTTCTGCCTCTTCTTGCCAAGAATAATCCTTTTACTTGTGGTCTTCTTGATGTTAGGCTTTCCTACCTTATCTGGGAGCTTGTCACTTTGAATATTCCCCTTTCTCCCATACTCCCAATATACATGGTCTTTCCCTACCTTCTGAATCCTTCCCTGCTGCTTATGCTTTGATCTCCTCCTTCTTAAAAAAATAAACCAAAAAAAAATCATTTGGCCATCTCTCAAAGCTATTTTTCTATATGCTTCCTCCCTTTCACTTCTAAACTCTTAAAATATTCTAAACTGATTAATTTACCTCCCATTCTCTCCTCACCTCCTTGTAATGTGGCTTCTGACCCCACCACTCTATGGCAACTGCCCTTTTCAGGATTACTATTGATCACTTAATTACTAAATCCAATGACCTTTGCTTAGTCCTTACTCATCCTGACCTTTCTGCAGCTTTTAACACTTTTTTTTTTCCAGCCTCTCCTCCTGGATATTCTCACTTCTCTTGACTTTCCTGACAGTGTTCTCTTCTGGTTTTCCTCCTCCTTGACTGATAACTCCTTTTCAGGTCTTCTTATTGATTCATTATCCATTTTACCACATCTAAACAGGATTGCTTTCTAAATTTTTTTTGCCTCTGGCTCTCTTATATTTTTACTTTTAATCCCTTGATTATCTTATTCATTTTTGTGTGTCTGTTATGACTTCTATTTATATAACTCACAAATCCATATATTCAGAATTAGTTTCTCTCCTAAATTATAGTCTTACATCTCCAACTGCCTGCTAGCCATTTCTACTTGGCTATCTCACTGACACCTCAAGCTCAACATATCCAAAATGAAACTCAGTATCTTGCCTAAAGGACCCATCTTTCTTCCTGATTTCCCTTTTTCTGCTACAAGCCTGTAAGTCAGTGTTCAGAATCTCAGAATGACTTTCTCCTCCTCCCTCTCCATCTCCTCCATATACAATCAGCACTGTCTTATGGATTCCATCTCTATAATAACTCTCATTTCCATCTTTTTATCTCCATTTACTCTACTCTTGTTCAAGCAATTATCACCACTTATGTTGACTATTAATCAGGTTCCTAACTGGTTTTCATTTGTCAGTCTTTTCTCTATCCAATATATCCTACATACATTTACTAAGCTACTCTTCCCAAAGTATAGAATTGACTTGACACTCTAAAATTCACAAACCTTCAGTAACTTTCTATCACTTCTAAGATGAAAAATATAAACTTCTCATCTGATATTAAAGGTATTTCCAACCTATCTTTTCAATTTATCTCACATTTATCTCCTTTGTGTACTCTTTTCCCCAGCCAAATTGAATGCCGAATTGTTACCCAGATCTGACATTCTATCTCCCATTTTTACACTTTTCTACAACAGTTCTCTAAGGACTAGAATGCATATCATACTCATTTCTTCCTCATTAATTCCTTTTTTCCCTTCAAGGTTGTGCTCAGATGCTAAATTCTCTGTAAAGTCTTTGATATATCTCCCTACTTGTGTAGAAGATAAAGAAGTTCAAAGAACAGATGCCGTTTTAGCATAGACATCTCATACCTTTTGTGAGCAATTGGTTCAGTGGAAATAGTGCTAGATTTGACTTAAAGCATCTGAGTTCAATTCTGCTTTTTGCTGTCTGTGTAACATTGGACCACACAGACCTCAAACGAAGTTCACTTGACTTCTTTGGACCTCAGTTTTCTTACCTATAATAGGAGATGATCAGACTAAATGATCTCTAATACCCCATCCGATTCTAAATCTATGGTGTTCTAAATGATATTTTCATAATCATTAGTTTGAGAGAACTGACTGAGAAAACTTTCAGTCCTTTTCTGTAGTAGGGGTTTACTTATCCAACACCATCAAATAGATGAAGAATCTAGCTGAAGATTGTTTTGAAGAAAACATCTCAGCAGACAACTGATAACTGTGGCAAAGTAGGGGGCTGAAATGATAAGTTGAAAATATAATAATCTTCTCCTGCATAAAAGAGCTTTTTTTAGCTAGAATAGCCCTGGCAGATAATGAGATCATTGACAGAACTATAACTCTCTCCTTCATGGGAGAGGCTTACTAATCACAGCCTCCTCAGTAATGTTGAATAGGGTATTAGGTGAAAATAATAATGCTATGTAGTAAGGAGTAGTTGTGACATGACACTTGGTGGGGAGTGACAGTATTTTATAAGGAATAGGACTAGAAGAAAACAATGTGATGATATAACTAGAAGACAATGACAGCTCTACAGTGAGATGTAAGTTGTACCTCCACAAATATGTTTTAGTTACATGAGTTCCCTGAATATGTACTTTCTTTCCCATGGATTTTCTGGCCATACATGTTCTCACATTTATATGCTTCATTTATGATCTTCCTATTGAGGGTATATGTACAGGAGTATCTTGCTATTGTTATTATTGTGATGTTGTATTAAATTCCTTAGCTTTGACTTAAGTGAGTCTTCTGACTAGGAAAAGTAAACACATAGTGGTAAGATTTGAGAAGCATTCTAACCCACAAACAACCTAGAACTTGGGGTCACCTTCAGGGGAAGGGTTGGATAAAGGTCTCAAAATTTTACCTATTCAAGTATCTAGTTCAAATAAGGAGTTATTTGAGAAACTTTAGAAAGGAAAAGTAACCTAATCTGGTGAGATCAGGGAAAACTCCATGAATGATCTGGTATCTAAATTGGACCTTAAATGAAGGAAAATATTTATAAGCTAGTGTTCATGGAAATACTGTAAAAGGATAGTGGGGTAGAAATATTCCAGGGACAATTTAAAAAGGGTCAAGAGGCACATTTTCTGGGTAACTTAATCATTTTATTAATAAGGCTAGCATGTTATTAATAAAAGGATGGTCATTTGACTGTCTCTCTTGGCCCAAAAACAATCATGGCAGTGGATTCACAGATCATATATCTTTCAAAGAGTAGATGTCCCTAAGGAGTGATAATAAACTCTGATTGCATAATAATGCAAGATGAGTTATATTAAAATGAAGGACTGAGAATGACATCATATCACCTTGGGCAGAGAAACTCTCTATACCAGACCACCCACAGTGGCCCAAGCAAAACACAATGATTTCCATTAGAATGGGTCTTGAATAAGAAAGTTAATCCAATCTCATTATCAAAAATATCCTTCAAGAGACTGGACTTTTAAAATAGGACTTTAGAAAAAAGAGAGAACTCTGGATTTCTCAAGTTATTGGTTATTAATAATCATGCATCTCAATAAGCAAATGTGGGATGTGAACTGGAGATAATTAGTCCTAAAGATAGACTACTTAAGGGAGATGATGCTAGAAAATTAGGTTTGGGGCCATATTGTAAAGGATCTAAAATGCTAGATTATGGATTTTTTTAAACTTTATTTAGTGGTAACTGAGGAGCAGGAGAAGGTTGTTGGGGAGGAGCATGATATAGTGGTGAATTAAAAGGACTATATAACTGACAGAATGCATTAATGATAGATTAAGGTAAGGAGAGATTGGAAAACTAGTCAAGTGGAAATTAAATTATCAAAGCTGAAAGTCATTAAGATGATTGCAGTTGAAATGTAAAAGAAATTGTAGATACAAGAGAAATTTTAAAATTAGAACCCACCAGAATTCAGAACTGATTTGTATGGACTTTCTCATTTGTAAAAGAGGGACCAAAAAACCCCACTTAAATCCTAGCATTATTGTGAGTTAACCAAATGAGTTAATAGATATAAAGTTCTTTACAAATCTTAAAACACTATTTAAATGTTGACAATTACTACTATTACCTACCTAGATGGTAAAGAAAAAGGAAGAGTTAAAGATGACTTTGAGCTTATGAGTTCAGATGACTGGAAGAATAAAGGAACCATCAATAGATATAGGGAAGTAAGAACAGAAGGTTTTTGTGGGGAAAAGGTGAATTCCATTTTGAGCATGTTGAATTTGAGTGTCAGGAGAACATTTAAAAAGAGATCTTCAGTTGCAAGAGGCAAATCTAGGGCTAGAGATATTAATGGTGAAGACATTTATTAGATTTGTTGCTGTTCAGTTGTTTTTAGTCCTATACAACTCTTCATGACCCATTTGGAGTTTTCTTGGCAAAGATACTGGAGTGGTTTGCCATTTTCTTCTACCACTCATTTTACAAATGAGGAAACTGGGGTAAACACGATTAAATGACTTGTCCAAGGTCTCACAGCTAGTGGGTCTGAGGACAGATTTGAATTCTGGAAGTTGAGTCTTCCTTACTCCAGTTCCAGTCAGGACTGTAGCTGCCCCAAATTTAAATTCTATCTAATATTTTAAAATTAAATTTAGTGAGCATTTATAAAGTACCTGTTACATACTAGGCACTGTGGATTAGAAATCCACAAAACCCCAAAGTTCTTTGCCTTCAATGACTTTATATTCTACTCCAGGGAAACAAGTGCACAGCTGAGGGGTAGGATCTGTGATTGTGATTTCATTGGTACAGAATACCAATTCCTTCCAGATTAGGAAATGCTCTTTACCAATGCAGCTTATAGCCTCATCTGCCAATAATTTTAGAGACTTGTCTAGAATGTGAAGAAGTTAAGGGACATGACCAGAGCACATAACCACTATATATTTAAAGTAAGATTTGAACTTTGACTTTCATGCTTTCCAGGCCATCTCTCTCCTGGAAACACATGCTGCTTTTGTGCTGATGATCCAAGTCAAATATCAATATCAAAAATCAATATCAAAAAAATAAGCAAAAAATGTTGGGGGAGAGTAGTCCAGGAGCACTAATGACTGGGGAAAGCCTCTTGTAGGATTTGGCACGTGAGCTGATCCTTGAAGGGAGATAGGAATTCCAAGGATAGAAATGAGGAGGAGGAACTGACATGCTAAGGAGAAAATACTGTACAAAGTTAGGGAACAATGAGTAGGCTAGTTTGGCTAAAACAAGGAATATGTAGTTCAGTAATGTGAAATCAGTCTTGAAAGATAAGTTGGAGCCAGAAGGATAACAGCTCCAAGTGTCAAATAGAGGAGGTAATATTTTATCCCAGAGACCATAGGGAGCCATTGAAGGTTATTTTCCTTAAGTAGGGGAGTGACAGCATTCATTTAATTAACTAATCACTAATAATGAGACATACATTAGTAATAGCAGTTTGGTAGCTATGTGGAGGGCTTTTTGGAGACACTGGAAACTAGGAAACCAATTAGGAGGCTTTTCCAACTATTTAGAGAGAAGTGATTTAGAACCTGATTTAAGGTTGTGGTTATATGAGTTGTCAGGAAAGAGATAGGTACAGGAAATGTCATGAAAATAGAGTTGGCAAGAACTAATTGGATATGGTGGGAGGAGATGAGTAAAAATGAGTCAAAGATCATTTTGAGGTTGCAAACCCGTGTCCTTGGAGGGGTGGATTTCAGGGGAAAATGATTAGCTACATTTTGGAAATGTTGAGTTTTGGGTGCTTATGAGATATGTAAGATGGTCAACTGGGGAGTTGAAGCTGGAGTTCAGAAGAAAGATGAAGGATAGATATATTTGGGAGTAATCGCCATAGAGATGATAATTTAACCTATGGAAGTTTATGAGATCATTAAGAAAGTATAGAGAGAAGAGGGAGCAGGATAGAATCCATGTAAAGAAGTAGAACATGGATAATAATTCAGCAAAGGAGATTGAAAAGGAGCCATTAGAGACATAGGGAGAAAATTAGGAAAGTCCAGTGTTCTGTGAAGTGAGAAAGAAGAAAACACACAGAATTTGAAATAGCACCATGTGACAGCAGTGTTAAATGCTAAAGAAAGGTCAAGAAGGATGAGGACTGAGAAAAGGCCATCATTCAAATAAAGATGATCATTGAAGCTATGGTGGTGAATGACAAGACAAGAAAAAAAGTGGAAGACAATGACATTTTGGGAACACAAGAAAAAGATAATAGTCACCCAAGAAATCAGAAAAGAGACATTCAAAGAAGTAGGAGAAGCATGAGATTGTAGTATCATAAGCCAGAAGAGAAATTTCAAAAGGGTGAAAATAATAGATAAAATCAAATTCTTCAGAAAGGCTGGGGTGAATATCTAAAAGTAAAAGTCATGAAGTTTGGCAATAAAAAAACCACAAGTGACTTGGGAGGACATTTTTGTTAACATGGTAGGAATGAAATCCAAAATACAAAGAATTAAGGAGAAAGTGTTATCGGGTAATCATCATTTATCAGCTTAATTAAATAAATTAAGTATGGTGGGTTAATTAAGGAGTAAATGAAAGTAGTGAGTATTTACTTCTTTTTCTAAAAATTTAGGTGGCAAATAAAAGAAAGGTTGGATGATAGCTTGACAACAGCTAGATCAAAAGAAGAATTTTATGATAGAGTGATCTGAGTATGTTTGTAAACTAAGGGGAGCTAGGAGAGATGGGCAGACTGAAGAGGCAGGATAGGGATAGATTAAAGCATCAAGATCACAAAAAAAGACAAGAGGGAATGGAATCCTGGGAGGGTTTGAGAGGATAGTCTTGTCAAGGAAGAGAGCTACCCAAAGAAAAGAAAAGAGAATCATTGAGAACATAGAGATAATTTCTTATGAGCAATAGTAACATCAGAGTAGCAAGCAAGGAAGCCAGATAGTGCTACCATCAACTATGTCTTAACAAATAGATGGACAGATTTAGAATCAAATCAGAGAACAGTAGATCTAGAAGAAACCCCAAAATCCAATCTAGTCCAACCCTGGCACATTACAGCCATAGAACTTGAAGATTAGGGTATCACAGAGATAACCATCAGAAGTGGGATTTGAATCCAGATTCAGTGAATCCAGAGCCAGTGTTTTTCCCATAACTTCAGTTCCTTTGTTTGAGGAAGAAATTGCTACACAAATGGCAGGAACTTAGGTCTCTTTCATTTCCTAGTCCAGGGTTTTTTGCCAGCAAAATGTATTAATAATGTTATTTAATAATAATAATAAAATATGTTAAAATATTATAATTAATTGCAAATCAAATTAAAATTTGAAATTCATTAAATAAAAACCTTGTTTCACTATGAGTTTAAAAACAACAATTCTCCAGACCCAAGATACCATACATCCCAATATCCAGATACTCTTATAATTCTTGTATTTACAACTCAACAATGAATTAGGACAGGAGTCAAGAGAACTAAGTTTGAATCCTGACCACCTCTTAGCTGTATGACTTTAGGCAATTCTCTTGACTTCTATGGATCCAGGTCCCTCAGCTGGAAAATGCAGGGACTGCATTGATGTTTTCTTCAAGGACCTTTCCAATTCTTTTGATTTATGAGCAACAAAAACCATCAGTATGGCATGACTCTGCCACTAGGGGCAACATCAGTTTTCCAAGAGAAAATAAAAAGGAGATCGAATTCCTTTCAATCTCTGTAAAACTTAAAATTCTCAGAAATGGGTCTGGGGGATTGAAAGGATAAAGCAAGGCACAAATAGCAGATGTGGCTGATTGTGATAGAACAAAAAATCAAACTAATTACACATGCATTCACATGGGAGATTTTGTGGTCAAAGGGTTTCTGGGTTCTTCTCTCAGCATAAGAAATAACTTCTCAGACCTTTGTAACCTCACATATGATTTCTTGGAATGGCCTTCTAGCTGATCTACCTGCCTCCAGTCTTATTGCAGCAATCAATCCTCCAAAAATTACAAAGGGCAGCAACTGAAAAGAGAACTCTATGGAGGCAGAAACACAGGTCTAGATCTTTCCTCTGAGACTTACTGTACATGTGAACTTGGATCTCTGAATCTGAATCTCTGGATTTTCCTGAACTTTTAAGTCCTCAACTATAAAATGAAATGATTGAATTAGTTCACCTTTAGGTCTCTAGATCTATGACCTTAGAAAATCCTATGGTGTTCACTTGCTCAAAAACCTTTAACAATTCTAATTATCTGTAGACTAAAGATCAAACTCCTTAACTTGACTTTCCAAGTCACCATCACCTCTGGCCCCAACAACCTAACTCTTGTTCACCTTTCCAGCCACATAGTTTTTTCTTATATCTTCTGGTCCAAACAAACTGCATTATTCACTTTCTGCTAAGTAAGCTTGTGTTTTCTGGTCTCTGGTCTCTATTGCTTAAACTATTATTTCAAAAACCTCACCCACCACCTCCTATCAAATCCCTTTCCATTTTTCAAGGACTAAATATACCATTTCTTCCACAAAGGTTCTCTTGCTCCTTCTAGCAAGAAATAATTGCTCCCTCTAAATCCCCATAGCCCATTCTTTGAACCTGTGTCATCACATTTCTTGCATTGTGAGCAAGAGTATATGTAATCATGTAGCTCTCTGAGCTTCCCCATTAGTCTATCAGTTCCCTAAAGATAGGGACTTACTTGGTCTTCTTTATCTTTACATCCTTAACGACTAGCAAAGACTAGATTAACTCAGGGTGAGTACCTGACAATCATTGGTTGGACTTTTGAATTGAATTTTTTCAATTGAATTCTTTCTTTACCAATCAACAAGCACTTAAGTTCCTATTATGGGACAACCAGTCAACAAATACTTAAATGCTTGCTATGTGCTATGTACAATGCTAATCATTGAGGGTACAAAAAAAGTAAAAAAGATGGTAACAACTTGCAAAAAATAGTGGAGAAAAATAAGCAGAACCAAGAGAATGTTGAATTCAATAACATCAATATTGTTTTAAGAACAAGTTTGAGTGAATAAGTTACTTTGACTATTATAAATCCCCCAATTAACTACAAAGGATATGTGAAAGAAGATACCACCTGCATCCAGAAAAAGATCTAATAAATAGAAGTATGTTTAGAATGTTTTTACACATACACAAACATATATATATGTTTTATATATATATATATACATATCTGTGTCTCATAATAACTATCTCTAGAGTAGAGGAAATGATAACTATTATATATTTTAAAAGAATAGCCAATTGAACACAACAGATTTGCAGTTTCATGTATGATCATCTTTTTTTTGCTTATACTCTGTTATGGAAATGCTTCTTTTATTCCATAAATAAAATTTTAAATTAAAAAAATCCTAAAAATAGTCTCTGTCCTCAAGGAGCTTATAAACTACTGGTGCAGAATAACAACATATAAACAATTTTTTAGGAACAAGATATATACTCAGATAAATTAGAGATAATCAATAGAGGGAAGGCACTAGCTCTAATTGGGACCTCTAAGGAGAGGCTTTTTACAGATGATGGGATTTTAGTTGGAGTTTGAAGGATGTCAAGAGGTGGAGATAAAGCAAAATGTTCCAGGCATTGGGAACATCCAGTAAAAATACCCAGAATCTGGATGTGAAGTATTTTAAATGAGGAACAGCAAGGAGGTCAATATCACTGGATCCAGTATTATTATGTGTGTGATGAGAAAGAAGTAAATTTTAATAAGACTGGAAAGACATGAGAGGACAAGGTTGTGATAAAATGGGGATATTCATACTTATCATAGTACCCTCACTTGGTTATAGTGGTAGTGTGAGTTGTTACTACTGTAGCATAGTAATCAACCAGCAAAATAAAATAAAAGATACTTGAATCCTTTAAATATAGCATTACATAGCTCCATTTAAATATTCTAAAATAAATTCAATAAATAGCTTTTATCACTACTGTAAGATTAAGCCATATTTTAAATGTAATGTTTTAAATGGATAATTTTTTCTTTTTTTGTGTATTTTTTTTTTTGGCAATACTTTTATGTTCCTCAATAACAAAGGAGTTTTGGTACTGTTGTCAGGTGACCTATATTCAAATCTCAATTCTGCTATTTAGCAAATATAATGCCTTTGGGCAAGTTGGGGAAAAAATGTTTCCAATAGTTTTTCAGGGATATTTTCAACTTTTCAGTGCTAAACTTTTTTTGAACTTGCCAGTCCTCAGGTGATAGGCAGGTTGATCATTTGTGTACTGGTACCCCAAAATCTTTTCAGGTAGATCAGGAATATTAGCATATAGCCTTCATGAGCCTTGGTTTATCTATGTGCTATGATGAGACATTAAAGGTGACATTTAATGAAAGAGACCTGTAAAGTTAAAAGTTTAAAATGTAGGCATGTGGGTGACATTTTAATGTTTCCAAATTTTCCATTCTATCATACTATTGGAGATGGGGCAGAAGAGAAGAGAAAGCAGAATCTCCAGGGTGGTTAATATAAGGAAGGAAATTGTTTCAGATGAATAGAGTAAGCCCAAGGTTAAGAGATTAACTTCCAGCTTGAGGGTCCTCTTTCCACAAAGGCTGACTCCTTTGAACCCGGGTCTTAAAAATACAATCACTATTCTGGCAGTTTCACTAAACAAGATGGTTTCTTCCTTTAAAATATTAACCCTTCCCTTGCAGGTCATCCCTGACTCATCTATTCTACCATCTTCCCTTTCTCTCCCAAGGGAATTAAAATAATCTCCTCCCTCTCTCCTTCCATTTAACATTTCCTCTCTAGCTAGGGTAGTTAGAGATACAAAGCAGCAAACCAATATTTTTCATTAATTCAACAAACATAGACAAATAACGATGGAATCTATGATTGATTCAAGTCCCAAGTTTCCTTTTTATTGCCTGTGTGATTTGGGGCAATTGTTTCATTTCCCTGACCCTCAATTTTTCTATATGTAAAATAAATTAAAATCAAAGGTTCTTAAACTGGAGTCTGTGAACTTTTTTTTTTTTTTTTTGCTGAGGCAATTGGGGTTAAGTGACTTGCCCAGGGTCACACAGCTAGGAAGTTAAATGTGAGGTCAGATTTGAACTCAGATCCTCCTGACTTCAGGGCTGGTGTACTATCTACTGCACCACCTAGCTGCCCCGAGTCTGTGAAATTAAAAAAAATAATAATAACCATGCTTTAATAATCATAGTTTCCTTTGCAATTCTACACATTTTATTTTATGTTTTAAAAATATTTTAATCAATCAATAAATATTTACTAAGTGTCAGGCTCTATGATAAATATTGGGAATACAATGCCCTCAAGAAGTTACAGTCTAATGGGGAAGACAATAAGTAAATAATTATGTACAAAACAAGCTATATATAAGTTAAATAAGACATAAGTAAGAGAAGAAAGGTGCTGGTATTAAGAGAGGCTGGACAGGTGGGATTTTCATTGGGACTCAAAATATGTATGATTCTGAGAAAAGATTCATGGACTTCACCAAAAGGAGACACAGAAAAAATGTTTAAAACTCCTAGACTAGACTTCTCTAAGGTCCTTTCTAGTCCTCCATTCTAGGGTCCTTGGATATGCAAGGCTCTTAGGTGGGTATGAGGGACAAAGAGAAGTCAAGCATGGCCCTACACAGAGCTCTTTCAGAGGTTTAAAGTCCATCCCAGCCCCCACACGTATATCCTTCTAATCCCCTTAACTTGGCCCAGTCAACATGATCTAATCCTGACTCCCAGCCTGAGTCAGGGATGACCTGCAAGAGAAGGGTTAATGTTTTAAAGGAAGGAGCCCTCTTGTTTACTGAAACTGCCAGAGTAGTGATTGTACTTAAGACCTGGGTTCAAAGAAGTCAGCTTTTGTGGTTGGAGGACCCCCAAAGCTGGAAGTTAATCTCTTAACCTTGGGTTTATTCCCTCCATCTGGTCCAGTTTCTTTCCTATTTTAGCCAGCCAGAGGATTCTGCTATCTCTCCTTTCTCCTGCCCCATCCCCCCATCCTTACCCCATCTTCCTTAATGGCCCCCACTACATTGTGGAGCCTGTGGGCAAAAATCGTGCTTCTGAGGTCCTTTCTCTGGGTGGAGATGGCTCTCTCCATCACAAGACCATTGGAACTGGCCTGAATCATTTTATTGTTGAAAAGAACTACATCAGAATTGATCATTGCATAATCTTGCTATTGCCATGTATAATGATCTCCTGGTTCTACTAATTTCATTTAGTTATCTCATTATCAGAAGCCAGTTTTCCTCCATGTCCCTATCTATTAATGGCATCACCAACCACACCAATCATTCACCATTGGAACTGTCTTAAACCTCTTCCTCTCCCTCACCCCCCACATTCAATCAGTTAACAAATCTCATTGAGCCCATGTTTCCCTTAGTTACTATCTCCTTTCTCCATTGCCAACATCTTAATCTAAGTCCTCGTTATTTTTCTGGTCTGATATCTCCCCTCTCTAGTCTATTCTTCCCATCTCTGCCAAATAAATTCATTTCAACTCAATAAACATTTCTTAAGCACCTATGCCAGCCATTGTGCTATGGGCTGCAGTTATAAAGAAAGGTAAAAACACAATCTCTGTCCAAAAATCTCACATTCTCAAGGGAAAGAGAAAATGCAAACAATTGCAACATATCCAGTGTAAATGAGATAAAATTCATGATGAGAAGGCGCTAGTAATGGGGCAGAGGGAAAGATGGGGAAAATCCTTTTATAGAAAGTAAGTTTTGAGCTGTCTTTTTTTTAGATTAAAACTTTTTATTTTCAAAATATATACATGGATAATTTTCAACATTTGCTCTTACAAAATCTTGTGTTCTAAATTTTTTTCCCTCTTTTCCCCACACCCCCTCCCCAGATGGCAAGTAATCCAATATATATTAAACATGTGCAATTCTTCTATAAATATTTCCACAATTATCATGCTGCATAAAAAAATCAGATCAAAAAGGAAAAAAATGAGAAAAAACAAAATGAAAGCAAACAACAACAAAAAGAGTGAAAATGCTATGTTGTGATCTACACTCAGTTTCCACAGTCCTCTCTCTGGGTGCAGATGGCTCTCTCCATCACAAAATCATTGGAATTTGCCTGAATCATTTCACTGTTGAAAAGACCAATATCCATCAGAATTGATCATTGTATAATCTTCTTGTTGCCATGTATAATGATATATCTTCTGGTCCTGCTCATTTCACTTAGTATCAGTTCATGCAAATCTCTCCAGGCATCTGCTGGTCATTTCTTATAGAACAATAATATTCCATATCATTTATATACCATAATTTATTCATCCATTCTCCAATTGATGGGTATATACTCAGTTTCCAGTTCCTTGTCACTACAAAAAGGGCTGCCACAAACATTTTTGCACATGTAGATCATTTTCCCTCTTTTAAGATCTCTATGGGATATAAACCCAGTAGAAACACTGCTGGATCAAATAGTTTGATAGTCCTTTAGGCAGAGTTCCAGACTGCTGAGCTACGTCTTGAAGCAAGTCAGGAAGCAAGGAGGCAGAGATGAGGAAGGAAATTCTGGATATGAGAAACAGCCAGGTAAGAAGAATACATGAAGAGGAGTTAGGTGGAGGAAAGGGAGGAAGAGCCTGGGTTATAAAGGGCTTTGAACACCAAATAGAGGATTTTATATTTTTTATTGAATGGGGAATGGGGGGAGGATGACAAGGTGAGATATGCAAATAGGATGATCATTGAGTAAAGGATGAACTAAGGTGGGGAAAGATGTAGAATGGAAAGATCTGTATCAGGCTTTTGCCTTAGTCCAGAGATGAGATGATGAAGACTATACCTGAGCCAGGTACTATGCTAGGAACTGAGCATCCTTAGATAAAAGTGACTTAGTCCTTGGTGTTAAAAAAGCTTATATTTTAATTTGCTGTTTGTTATCCAGTTGTTTTTCAGTCATGGGCAACTCTTTATACCCCTATTTGATTTGTCATTTTCTTCTCCAACTCATTTTCCGATGAAGAAGCTGAGGCAAACAATTAACCGATTTAATTATGGTCACACAGTTGTTATCTGGGGTCAGATTTGAACTCAAGATTTTCTGACTTGAAACCCAGTGCTCTATCCACCGCATATGCCCCTTACAGCTTATCTGTTGTTGTTCAGTCCTTTCACTTATGTCTGACTTTTTGTGATCCCATTTGGGCTGTTCTCTGCAATGATATTGGAGTGGTTTGCCATTTCCTTCTCCAGCTCAGAAACTGAGGCGAACAGGATTAAATGACTTGCCTAGGGTTATACAGCTAGTAAGTGTCTGAGACTGGATTTGAATTCACAAAGATGAGTATACCCCACATTCAATCCACTACACCACTCACCTGCTTCTATATTTTAATAGAGGGAGACAACACAGAGGATAATGGTATCCTGGGCAATAAATTGATTTGTTTTCCAGAATCAATGGTAGTATTGATTTACAGCCAAAATCTGGTCTCAACCTCTATTTCTAGCCTTACTCGGATACTCAAATGTGTCTGTGATCTTACTGATTCCAATATGTTTGTCAATCAGCCCAGCCCAGCCAAGCTTGCCCATCCCATGTGACTTGTCACTGGGGGTCCACTGAACATGCAGAAGACCCTCTTTGCTTTTTGCTGACACAGCAAGGATGCTCACAGAGGACTTAGGCTGTCTACCTATCATTTCTTACTATAATCATGTGAGCAGTTTATCTTTTTTCCCTTTTGTGGATTTGCCTGAAGATACCATTACTCAAAAATGATGAACAAACTGATTTTACAAAGTCCTGGAAAGATTTACATGAGCTGATGATGAGTGAAACCAACAGAACCCTGAATACATTGTACACAATAGCAGCAAGATTGTACAATGAGCAACTATGAAAGACTTGGTTCTTCTCAGTGGTTCAGTGATCCAAAGCAATTCCAATAGACTTTGGACAGAAAATGACATCTGCATCCAGAAAAAGAACTAAGGAGACAATATAAATCAACACATGCTATGTTCATTTCTTTTCTGTTTTTTTCTTCTCTCCCATGATTTTTTCTTTTTGCTCTGATTTTTCTCTCCCAACATAATTCATAAAACAATGTATATTAAAAATAAACTAAAATTTTTAAAAGATACTATTTACACTTGCTTCTCATTTGTTGTGAGGTGAATATAGACTTCTTACATCCATTATGGGTGCCTCCAATTCCCTGTGGGATATTTATTTTCAATTTCTTGGAGAAAGTTGTGTTCCAGGTTTCATAATATTAAAAAATCTACACCTTTTTCTTTATTTCCCTTCATAGAACAGTTCTAACCCAACTCTGCTCTGACCATATAGTTGTAGTTTCTTCCCATGACTGTGCTTTTGCTCCCACTTTTCCTTCCACCTTGAGTGTCATTCTTTCATCTCATCCTGACCTTAAGATGCTTTCAATATAGCATCCGTTAAAGTGAGTTGGGAAAAAATTGTATCATGTAAGTGTGGTGGAAAGAACCTGAACTGTAATTCCAGTGCACTATATGACTCTGGGCAAAATATTTCCTTTCTCTGAGCTGAGCTTCACTTTTAATATCAATTATTATGATTACAATGATATTAATGGCAGCACTTACATAACACTTTAAGTTTTCCTAGGTGTTCTATATATGTTCTCTCATTCATTTTTCATAACAACTCTGAGAGATGGGTGCTATTGTGGTTATGCACCTATTTTATAGATAAAGACACTGGAACTGAGAGAACCTTAACTGCTATACTCAAAGCCACACAATCTAGGAAGTGTCAAATGAAGGATAGTTCAAATGAAGTCTTCCCAACTCTCTCCACTATGACACTTGTCAAATGAAGGGACTGGATGAAATGATCTTTAAAGATTTTTGGGTTTGCCCCAAAGAGAACTGAAAGATTCAGCATTCTGAAAAGAAGGAAGAAATACTTTGTCCATGACTGCCTGTGAGCAAGGCTGGAGGAAGGAGGGGCAGAAAGTTAACTTGCATCTTTCCCCTGATGATTGGTTTTTAAAAGACCCATAAAAATCCCAGCCCCAGAGTGGGAAGGTCAAAGGTGTCAGGCTGATGATTGTCACTCAACCCAAATGCCTCTATTTTTATTTTTCACTTGTGCCCAGAAATCTCTAAACAGACAGTGATTAGTGACTGATTGTTACTTTCCTCTCCCTGATGACTCACATATGTGACCCATTCCCAAATTACATGCAAATGTTCAGCTAGTGACAAGTTGCTGAAAAGCTGCTCTTTTCCCCCTTCCCCAGATTGCCCGCCTGTTTCATGAAAGGAGGGCCAATGTGTGTCTTTGTGGGCCGGGAAAATTGTACTGATGGGCAATAGGACAAAATCCACCATGAATCTCTAGCTACTGGCAGAGAGAGAAAGAAAGAGAGAGACAGAGACAGAGACAGAGACAGAGAGACAGAGACAGAGACAGACAGACAGAGACAGACAGACAGAGAGAGAAAAAGAGACAGAGAAACAGAGAGGGAGAGATGGGGGCAGGATGGGAAACATAATGCTTAATTTGTCTATCAACAGCCAATATCAGTTTCCTCATTTGTGAGATGGTTTGATGAACTGATTTCTAAGGTCCCTTTTAATTGACAGTCCCTGGTTTTAATAGCTTATGAGACCAAGACACTGCTTGAGTCAAACATTGTCTGATTCCAAGAATTTGAGTCAAATATTCAATGATGATATGAATTCATGATTTAGTTTAAAACCTTAAAATTTCATATATTTAAAAACCTATGATTCTAAATGTTATCATTCTAGTACTATAATTCTTCAATTCAGGCCCAGTATTTTTTCCAGCAATTCATCTTGCCTTTCTATTTCTTTTTGTTGAACATTTTTTTTTCCTGAAAACAGAACTACATAAACTGCACAATATGGAAAACCATTTCCCTATTACTTGGGTCATATTTGGACATGATCATTGGTTTCCATTAAGCAATGCCCCCTTCTAGGACAGCTACCCTTGTACTGGGCAACTAAGAATTCAAGGGGTAGATGCAATATTTTAAAGGCACTGGGGCTCCATGATTGTATGAACATAAGATTTTTGAGCTGGAGATTTTCTATTTCTTTTTTGATGAATAGGGATATTGAGACTCAGGGAGTAGTTTGTCCAAAGTTACCCAATGAGATATTTTAATTTCTTCCTGAAGTCCAGCAGCCACAGTTAAAAACACCAAGCTATGTTGTATTCATCCATGATGTACTTCAAATCCAGAAGTTTTCATATATTTTTCTTCATTTCTAAGATTTTTGACTATCCTTTCCTAGTACTGAAGACAGAAATCAGGGGGTGGGGGAGTTATACCTTCTATGGTTTCATCTGGGGTCCAACTGATCCATTTGTATTGTCTATCCCAGCTGTACTGAGGGATATGCTTTTTAGGTAGTCTGTTCAACTGTATCCCCTAATTTAAGCAATAGATACTCTTCATCCACTTGGTATTTCGTCTGTGGATAATAGTCAAGCCAAAGATTTTTAAGTACTTACAAATATTGGTGTGCTGATAAATGTTTAACAATTAGCTCTCTAGGGAAAATGTAAGCATGACACACTTTTAAGTTCAATCCGCATTCTGTTGCTTCATCCCCTTCATAAGTCTAGACAATCAAAATGATAAATTAAATCCTGATGTGTAGAATAACAATTTCTGAGGTGTAAATGCTCAGACTGAAAATTTAACAATTGACTCTCACGAGTTAATTCAAATTGACTCCAGCATACCATTGGTTACATGCTTCTTCTAGGAGGCTCTGTAACATTTTAGTATTGATAAAACTTGTTCAATTCCATCAACAAAATGAAACATCTGGAGGAGCTAACAACATCTGCATAGAATATTCCCTTAATGTGAATTCTGTAATCAATTTTCTCCATCAGGTTTATGGAACGCCAGGCCTGATGCCTTAATAGTTACTGTGATAATTGTTAACTATCCATTGGCTTAAGGTAGGTTTCTCAGGGATAGAGATCTTTTTCTAATGATTTAGGTGAACCAATACCTTTCTTACTGGACAGCTAGATGGCTTCAATGGATAGAGCACAAGACTTGGAGTCAAGATAGGAATTCAAATTCTGTGTGATTTGGGGGAAATCATTTAATATCTCTTTACCATCATTTATTCATCTTTATAATGGGTATAATAGCACCTATCTTCCAGTGGTTTTGTGATGATCAAATGCTATGCAAGTGATACATTATTAATAATATTATTATTATTCTGTAAGATGGAGACTGAAGGACTTGTGATATGTCCTTTACCCAGAATACTTATTTATGGCCAAAGACAGTTCAGTAAATGGAATATTTCCAAAGGAACAAGAGACTATTTGATTACTAGTAGCCTCTATTTCCACATTTTTCTCCTAAGCATGATACACTTTTACATATAATAATGAATAACATAACATTAGAGGCTTATGACTGAGGGAAAGGGAAAAGTTATATTCACTGAATAGTTCTGGAATTACTATAGTATTCAATTAAGTCCTAATTATACCCCTCATCAAATTGTCTTCATCTCCCTCCTGTGCTTAATTGCTTTGTTGACCATTCAGATCTCCTATGTTTACTTTATATCCAGTCAAGCAAGGAAGACTTTTAAAATCCAAATACTTGACCACTTTCTCTGTTCTGGGAATACTTGAGAGAGAGAAACTGCTTAATCCAGTGCCTCTCATCAGTTTGAAAGATGTTTATTCCCAATATGAATTTCTTTCAGGCACTTATATTTGTTTTTTTTAAATTTATTTTTAGGCTTTTCATTTTCAAAATAAAAGCATAGTTTTCAACATTCACCTTTGCAAAACCTTGTGTTACAATTTTTTTCTTCCTCCCTTCCCCCACCCTTTCTCTAGATGGCAAGCAATCCGATATATGTTAAACATGTGCAGTTCTTCTATACATATTTCCACAATTAGCATGCTGCACAAGAAAAAATCAGATTAAAAAGGGAAAAAATGAGAAAGAAAACAAAATGCAAGCATAACAACAAAAAACTGAAAATACTATGTTGTGATCCACTCAGCCCCACAGCTCTCCCTCTGGGTGTAGAAGGCTTTCTCCATAACAAGATCATTAGAACTGGCCTGAATCACCTCATTGTTGAAAAAAGCCATATCCATCAGAACTGATCATCATATAGTCTTGTTGCCGTGTATAATGATCTCCTGGTTCTGCTGATTTCACTCAGCATCAGTTCATGCAAATCTCTCTAGGCCTCTCTGAAATCATCTTGCAGATTGTTTCTTACAGAACAATAATATTCCATAATATTCATATGCTATAACTTATTCAGCCATTCTCCATGGGCATCCACTCACTTTCCGGCTCCTTGCCACTACAAAAAGGACATTTATATTGGTGAAGTGCTTTTCACTATCTAGCCCCTCCAAAAGCATTGAGAGGGTTAATTGTTTTATTGGAAGTAAGTTATTTGTTTTATTGGAAGTTCCTATTTAAGTACAAGAAAATCTCATTGTTTCAAAGTGAAATAGGATCATTGTTCTGATTCTTCTCCTCTGGAATATTCGTGCCTCTGCTCACTTCCATCAGAGTAAATAAAACTATAAATTCCTGTAATATGAGGGAAAGTAACTGTGTCTGCATGGAACAGAAATATATGGAAGGAAACTATAGCATTTTCCCAGTCCACCAGATGGATTGTTTTTAGGCAACCCCACTTTCTAGAGATTCTGGAAACATCTGGATTGTTGTCTGATCTGTTTGCTTTTCTCTATTTGTATTGTGTATTGATACATTTCATTTTGAAGCACAGATGCTTTCCCCCAAATAAAGCCTCCACAAAGAAAACAAGCAAACACAAGGGCCATATAAGACCCTTTTCAACTGAAAATGGCATCATGCATCCTTGGATCCTACAGACCTATTCACGGTCACCTGAGACTGAGCATGGATGAAAGCTCTGCATGTATGTGTGTCCTGGCCCAGGTCTATTCAGCACCAAAAGCATACTTAGTCTAGGTCTCTTATAATGGGCTTTCATGGTAGGCCACATAATATTATAATAATAAAAACCTATTCCTTTCTACTTCCACTGCTTGACAACCTTGATCCTCTTCCCCTCCCCCACCAATATATACATACAATTTTCATTTCAGCTATTGGCTATGTCAACCAACTCAAACCAAAACATCTGTACAGAAAAATAAAAGACAATCAATCAATCATCCAGATGTTTTGTCTATACAACACCTGGCTACTTGGAAACACATGGACACTCAAATTTTTCACCTTCCTTCCAGATGTATGACATTGAGTAGGCAAGGGCTTAGTCAAATCAGAGCAAAAGGAAATAAGTCATAGAATTTTAGAGTTGAAAAAGACCTTAGAAATTACTTAGTCTGCTCCTCTCAATTTATGTCCATATATCAAAGACCTGTAATTTTGTAGATGTGGGAATTTCCTCTACTAACACAGATTGTAACCTGTTCATACTATGCCATTTTAGAGAGATCTTGAGATGTAAAGGGATTTCTCATTCTGAAAAGAGGGTATTGAGGCTCAAAGAGATGAAATAATTTGCCTAAGGTCACACAGCAAGGAACTAGAGGCTGGACAAAAAGTGAGATGTCCTGATTCCATCCTGGTACTTGCTATGTTGGCCCAAGAAGGTATGCAAACTACTATCACCACCACCACCACTACTACCACCACCACCACCATCATTACCACTACTACTACTACTACTACTACTACTACTACTACTACTACTACTACTAC
>JAJPUD010002327.1:290074-331475 GCA_023553655.1 Myrmecobius fasciatus
CAAATTTTTAAAAAGAATGAAGGAAAGCCTTTGATACTATCTCTCCTCCTGGATACTCTTCCCTAGATTTTTATGCCATTCCCTCCTGATTTTCCTCCTGCCTACATGACTGCTCCTTCTTAGTCTCCTTTGCTAGATCTTTCACTATATCATCTTCACTTACAGCAGATGTCCCTCAGAGTGGGAACTTCCTTCAAACCACAATCCATCGATACTTTCTCAATCTGGAACTCTTATTTGTGCCTTTCCATTAACCCCACACAGAGAGTCTACCTCCCTGGAGGTCTTTCTCCATATTTCTTGATGCTAACATAGATATCTTTTGAGCATATAGGATCCTCATCTATTATTCCTTGTTCTTACGATGTAGTCAATTTACTCATTTTCCTGGTCACACATTTATTTGATGATATCTTTATACTTATCTTCCTTCTCAATTCTTCAATGTCAATATCTATGACAGTCTATCCCTGTCCACCATCTATCTCTATTGTCCCTTGGGGAGAGTATAAAGTTAATACAAGACATGATTGGTGCCCTAAGACACCAAGAGTGCAGTAGACACCAATACAAACAGTTCAAATATACCAAGTGATAAGTGTATTAAAAATTATAAAACAAAATGTTTGTAGGATCTGAGCCAGAAGTGATTACTAAACAGAAAGATCAGTTAAGACTTCTTGTAGAAGGTAATTTTTGAGTTGGATTTTAAAAGATGGGCTGGAATTCCATCAGCAAAGAGAGGAAGGTAAGAGGTGGAATCAATGGTGTCTATGGTCTGTATGGTACTGCTTCTGGAGTCAGAGAACATTAATTTGAATCCCTTCTAAGCCACTTGTTACCTGTGTGATCCTAGGCACATCACTTAGCTTTCCTAGCCTTGGTTTCTTTCTTTGACAAGTAAGGAATTATATAACCTTATTGTTATTTGGTCATCTCAGTCATGGTTGACTCTGCATGACCTCATTTGGGATTTTCTTGGCAATGACCCTGGAATGGTTTGCCATTTCCTTCTCCTTAGGTGAGGAAACTGAGGCAAACAGATTAAATAACTTGCCTAGGGTCACACACAAGGAAGAATCTGCAGCTGGATTTGAACTCAGTTCTTATTGAGTCCAGACCCAATAATCTATGCATTGAACCACCAGCTGCCTTTTAGATAACATAGAAGGTTTCTTTTTACTCTAGAGTAAGAATCCTACACAATCTTCTCTTCTTTCCCTTGTGTTTCTCTACTAGATTCCCTTGCATAGATTGCAAGCAGCTTGAGAGCAGAGATGTGTCTTGTTTGTAGTCTTAGGGAAGAGCCAGGTATTATTCCAGGATTCTGGTCTGATCCCACCAGCAAGATCACAATCATACCATACTATACTCTGCTCTTTCTACCACCTTGAAGGAGACCTTCAAAATCACTTAGTCCAGTCCTCTTATTTTACTGAATAAGAAACTGAGACCCAGAATAACTTGCTCAAGATCCCATGGGCAGCAAGGTATAGAATCAAGATTCAAATCCAGAACCTCCATCTCCAAATGCAGTATTCTTTCACTATATCTCAAGGTTTCTACCATTCCTTAGTTCAGTGAAGGCAAGTTTAAAATTTCTCCGAGAGAACTTTTACTAGGAAATGAAAACAAATACAAATGACTGGAAACAGGCATGTTTATAAAGCACAGATTTCTTATCCTAACTTCAACTACATCTAACCAAAGTTCAACTTGGCTGGTACAGCTCAGGGGGCATGCAGTCCCCAACTCCTTTTTCTCACCTAAACTCTGTCTTGTCTGGAGGCTAAACAAAGAAACTCTTACTTCGAGTCTGTAGTCAATTTGGATTGGCACTGCTCCCAAGTCTGCTAGGGTTCTCAATCTTTCCCAGCACCAGCTCTCTTAATCTTATCGCCAGGTATGGGTTCCCAGAGCATCCTTTCTGGCCCAAAGCCATACCACAGGTCCCTTCTGTGGAAGCTTCTCGGCAAAAAAGAAAATGTTGACTTTAAAGTTTAGAGATCAGGGTTCAAGGGTTGATTCTGACCTTACTACATGTGTGACCTTGTGGGCATAATTCAACCTCTCTGAGCTTCTAATGACAATAAAATATGGACACTGCTTATATCAGGGTTGTAAGAAAAATTCTTTGTGAAGTTTAAAGCACAAATACATGCACTTTGTAATTGCTGTTATTTTGTGATTGCCTTTCTCTAGTAATGTGTTCTAATACCTTCCCTCCAAGACTACCATTTACACTACCATACATATTGTTGAATAGACTTGTTTATGTGTTTTCTTTTTCATTAGAATGTAAGCTTCTTTGAAGACAGAGACCATGTTTTGGCCTTTTTTTTTACCTCCTCTATGCTTAGTATGTTCATCAGTGTTTGTTGACTGACAGACCCTTTTGCGTATTTTCTGCTCTTTCTCTTCCCTTCACCCCCACATTTGATCCAAAGACTCCCCATCCTTTAGGCCGCATTGTGTGGTACATTTATTTATTTATTTTAATAGCATTTTATTTTCCCCAATTATATATAAAGACATTTTTAGCATTCATTTTTACAAGATTGGGAGTTCCAATTTTTTCTCCTCCTTCCTCTTTCTCTCTTCCTAAAATGGCAAGCAATTTGATATAGATTTACATATATGCAATATAGATTATGTATGTGCAATCATGTAAAACATATTTCCACATTAATCACAGCTGTGAAAGAAGAAACAGACTAAAAGGAACACAAAAAAAATCAAGTAAGTGAAAAAAAAGCATGCTTCAGATTCCATCACTTCTCTATCTGGATGTGGATAGCATGTTCCATCATGAATCCATTGTAATTGTCTTGCTTCATTGTGTTACTAAGAAGTTTTCATGGTTCTGCTCATATACAAGTCTTACCAGGTTTTTCTTTTTTTTTTTTTAATTAAAGCTTTTTATTTGTATAACATATGTATGGGTAGTTCCTCAGCATTGATCTTTACAAAGCTTTCCATTACAAAATTTATCCCCAGTCCTCTCCTCTCCCCTAGATGGCAGGAAGTCCACTACATGTTAATAATGTTGAAATACTTGACAAGTTGTGCAAGAAAAATCCTATCTACAAGAAAAAAAAAGAAAATCAGAGAAAGGAAACACAATGCAAGCAAATATCAATACAGAGCATGAAAATGTTATGTTGTGGTCCATATTTCATATCCCTTTCTCTGGGTGTATATGGTTTTCTTCACTGAACAATTGGAAGTGGTTTGAGACAATTCTTTGTTGCAGAGAGCCATGTCCATCAGAATTGATCACCATGTAATATTGCTATTGCTGTATATAATGATCTCCTGGTTCTGCTCGTTTCACTCAGCATCAGTTCATGCAAGTCTCTCCAGGCCTCTCTGAAATCGTCCTGCTGGTCGTTTCTTAAAGAGCAATAATATTCCATAATATTCATACACCATAATTTATTCAGCCACTCTCCAATTGATGGGCATCCATTAAGTTTCCAGTTTCTAGCCACTACAAAAAGAGCTGCCACAAACATTCTTGCACATGTGGGTCCCTTTCCATCCTCTAAGATCTCTTTGGGATATAAGCCCAATAGAAACACTGCTGGGTCAAAGGACATGCACAGTTTGATAACTTTTTGAGCTTAGCTCCAAATTGCTCTCCAGAATGGTTGGATCTGTTCACAGTTCCACCAACAATGCATTAGAGTCCCAGCTTTCCCACATCCCATCCAACATTCATTGTTATCTTTTCCTGTCATTTTAGCCAATGTGACAGGTGTGTAGTGGTACCTCAGAGTTGTCTTAATTTGCATTTATCTGATCAATAGTGATTTGGAGCAACTTTTCATATGACTAGAAATAGTTTTAATTTCATCATCTGAAAATTGTCTGTTCATATCCCTTGACCACTTATCTATTGAAGAGTGGCTTGAATTCTTATATATATGAGACAATTCTCTATATATTTTAGAAATGAGGCCTTTATCAGAACCATTACATGTAAAGATGATTTCCCAATTTGATGCTTCCCTCCTAATCTTGTCTGCATTAGTTTTATTTGTACAGAAACTTTTTAACTTAATATAATCAAAATTATCTATCTGGTGTTCAATTAGGAGTTCCAGATCTTCTCTGGACATAAATTTATTCCATCTCCACAGGTCTGAGAGGAAAACTATACAACCTTCCTCTAATTTGCTTACAAAATCACTCTTTATATCTAGATCATGAACCCATTTAGATCTTATCTTGGTATGTCGTGTTAGGTATGGGTCAAGACCTAATTTCTTCCACACTAGTTTCCAATTTTCCCAGCAGTTTTTGCCCAATAGTGAGTACTTATCCCAAAAGCTAGGGTCTTTGGGTATATCAAACACTAAATTGTTAAAGTTATTGCCTAGATTGCCCTGATATCCTATCCTATGCCACTGATCGACTGCTCTATTTCTTAGCCAGTACCAAATGGTTTTGATGACCGCTGCTTTATAATATAATTTTAGATCTGGTACAGCAAGGCCACCTTCATCTGCCTTTTTTTCATTAATTTCCTTGAAATTCTTGACCTTTTGTTCTTCCAAATGAACTTTGCTACTATTTTTTCTAGATCTGTAAAATTATTTCTTGGGAGTTTGATTGGTATGGCACTAAATAAGTAGATTAGTTTGGGTAGTACTGTCATTTTTATTATATTTGCTCGGCCTACCCATGAGCACTTAATGTTTTTCCAATTGATTAGGTCTGATCTTATTTGTGTGGAAAGTGTTTTGTAGTTTAGTTCATATAGCTTCTGACTTTTCCTTGGCAGATAGATTCCCAAACATTTTATCCTATCATCTGTTATTTGGAATGGAATTTCTTTTTGTATCTCTTGCTGCTGAACTTTGTTGGTAATATATAAAAATGATGATGATTTATGTGGATTTATTTTGAATCCTGCCACTTTACTAAAGTTGTGAATTGTTTCTAGTAGTTTTTTAGTTGAGTCTCTAGGGTTCTCTAAGTATACCATCATGTCATCTGCAAAGAGTGATAATTTGTTTTCTTCATTACCTATTCTAATTCCTTTTATCTCTTTTTCTTCTCTTATTGCCAAAGATAGCATTTCTAATACAATATTAAATAGTAATGGTGACAGTGGGCAGCCTTGTTTCACTCCTGATCTTATTGGAAATGGTTTTAGTTTGTCTCCATTACATATGATGCTTGCTGATGGTTTTAAGTAGATGCTACTGATCATTTTAAGGAAAAGCCCATTTATTCCTATACTCTCTAGTGTTTTTAATAGGAAAGGGTGTTGGATTTTATCAAAGGCTTTTTCTGCATCTATTGAGATAATCATATGGTTTTTGTTAGCTTGGTTATTAATATAATTAATTATGCTGATAGTTTCCCTAATATTGAACCAGCCCTGCATTCCTGGTATAAATCCTACTTTGCCATAGTGTACTATCCTGGGGATGACTTTCTGTAATCTCATTGCTAATATCTTATTTAAAATTTTTGCATCAATATTCATTAGGGAAATGGGTCTATAGTTTTATTTCTCTGTTTTCACCCTACCTGGTTTAGCTATCAGCACCATGTCGGTCTTATAGAAGGAATTTGGTAGTATATCTTCTGTCCCTATTTTCTCAAATAGTTTGTATAGTATTGGAATTAATTGTTCTTTGAATGTTTGGTAGAATTCACATGTAAATCCATCTAGCCCTGGAGATTTTTTCTTAGGGAGTTGGTTAATAGCTTGTTCTATTTCTTTTTCTAATATGGGGCTATTTAAATAATTTAATTCCTCATCTGTTAACCTAGGCAATCTATATTTTTGTAGATATTCCTCCATTTCATTTAGATTATCAAACTTACTAGCATAAAGTTGGGCAAAGTAACTCCTGATTATTGCTCTAATTTCCTCTTCATTGGAGGAAAGTTCTCCCTTATCATTCTTGAGACTGACAATTTGATTTTTCTCTTTCCTTTTTCTTATCAAATTAACTAAAGGCTTATCTATTTTGTTGGGTTTTTTGTAAAACCAACTCTTAGTTTTATTTATTAATTCAATAGTTTTCCTGTTTTCAATTTTATTAATTTCCCCTTTTATTTTTAGGATTTCCAATTTGATATTTAATTGAGAGTTTTTAATTTGTTCTTTTTCCAGTTTTTTTTTTAACAAGAAGCCCAATTCATTGATCTTTTCTTTCTCTATTTTATGCAAGTAAGCATCTAGAGATATAAAATTGCCCCTTATAACCGATTTGGCCGTATCCCACAAATTTTGGTATGTTGTCTCATTATTGTCATTCTCCTGAATGAAATTATTGATTGTGTCTATGATTTGCTCTTTCACCCATTCATTCTTCAGGATTAGATTATTTAATTTCCAATTAACTTTTTTTTAAATTTTATTTGCATAACATATGTGTGGGTAATTCTTCAACAATAACCCTTACATAGCTTTCTGTTACAAATTTTCCCCCCAACTCCCCACCCCTCCCCTAGATGGAAGGATATCCACTACATGTTAATTATGTTAAAATATTGGCAAATCGAATATATGTATACATATTTCCAAACTTATCATTGTTGTGCAAGAAAAATCTTATCTACACAAAAGATATATCAGATAAAGGGAACACAATGTAAGCAAACAGCAATCAAGGAGTGTGAGAATGTTATGTTGTGGTCCAGATTTCGCATCCCTCTCTCTGGGTGTATATGACTTTCTTCAGTGAACGATTGGAGGTGGTTTGAAACATTTCATTGTTGAAGAGAGCCATGTCCATCAGAATTGATCATCATATAGTACTGTTGTTGCCGTGTATAATGATCTCCTGGTTCTGCTCATTTCACTCAGCATCAGTTCATGTAAGTCTCTCCAAGCCTCTCTGAAATCTTCTTGCTGGTCATTTCTTACAGAACAATAATATTCCATAACATTCATATACCATAATTTATTCAGCTACTCTCCAATTGAAGGGCATCTATTCAATTTCCAGTTTCTAGCCACTACAAAAAGGGCTGCCACAAACATTCTTGCACACATGTGGGGCCCTTTCCTTCCTTTATGATTTCTTTGGGATATAAGCCCAATAGAAATGCTGCTGGGTCAAAGGGTATCCAATTAACTTTTGATGTATTTTCTCCTGGCCTTATATTGCATGTGATTTTTATTGCATCATTATCTGAAAAAGATGCGTTTACTATTTCTGCCTTTCTGCATTTGATTTTGAGGTTTTTATGCCCTAATACATGGTCAATTTTTGTATAAGTTCCATGGACGGCTGAGAAAAAAGTAAACTCCCTACTGTCTCCATTCAATTTTCTCCATAGATCTATCATATCTAACTTTTCTAGCAATTGGTTTACCTCCCTAGTTTCTTTCTTATTTATTTTGTGGTTTGATTTATTTAATTCTGAGAGAGCAAGGTTGAGATCCCCCACTAGTATTGTTTGGCTGTCTATTTCTTCTTGCATCTCTCTTAATTTCTCCCCTAGGAATTTGGATGCTATTGCACTTGGTGCATATATATTTAGTATGGATATTGCTACATAATCTATGGTACCCTTTAATAAAATATAGTTTCCTTCCTTATCTCTTTTGATTAGATCTATCTTGGTTTTTACTTGATCTGAGATAAGGATTGCTACCCCTGCTTTTTTTTTGTTCACCTGAAGTGAAATAGGTTCTGCTCCAGCCTTTTACCTTCATCCTATATGTCTCACTGTGTTTTAGATGTGTTTCTTGTAGACAACATATTGTGGGATTCTGGTTTTTAATCCAGTCTGATATCCACTTCTGCTTTATGGGAGAGTTCATCTTATTCACATTCACAGTTAAAATAACTAATTCTTTATTTCCTGCCATCTTATTTATCCGAGTTATGTTTTCCCCTTTCCTTTCCCCTTTCTCCCTTCCCCCCTCCTCAGTATTTTGCTTTTGATGACCCCCTCCCCCAAACAATCCTCCACCCTTTAGGTCCCCTCCCCCTTTTTTACTCCTTTCCCCTGATTCTTCTATTTTCCCTTCTATTAGTTTATTCCTTTCTTTTCCTCCTTTCCCTCCCACTTCCCTCTAGCAACAGACAAGTTTCTCTGTGAAATCAAATGTCTGATATACACTTTTAGAGCCCAAACTGATGAGAGTAAGATTTACACAATACTCATCTCCCTCCCTTCTTTCTCTCAATTATATTAGGTTTTCTTTGCCTCTTCAAGAGATTTTATCTTGTTTTTACCTCCTTTTTTTTAGATCTTATTTTACAACTTTTTCCCTCTTTTCCCCAGTATGACAACCTTTCCCCCTCTAGTTTTCTTTTTCATATTATCAAGGTAATATCTAGTTAATTATACCCTCAAACTTTAAGTATCCCCATAGTAGAAATAAAGTTCTCAAGAGTCCTTTCCTTTTTACCTTTTTATGCTTCTCTTGAGTTCTGTGTTTGGAGGTCAAATTTTTTGTTCAGATCTGGTCTTTTCATTAGAAACGGGTGAAATTCACCTATATCATTGAATGACCATCTTCTTCCCTGGAGGATAATGCTCATTGTAGCTGGATAAGTTATTTTTGGTTGTAATCCAAGTTCCTTTGCCTTTCAGAATATCTGGTTCCAGGCCCTTCGATCCTTCAATGTGGAGGCTGACAGATCCTGTGTGATTCTGATTATTGATCCTTGGTATTTGAATTGTTTCTTTCTAGCTGCTAGCAGAATCTTTTCCTTGGTGCTATAGTCCTGACATTTAGCCATGATATTCCTTGGGGTTTTAATTTTGGGGTCTCTTTCAGGAGGTGATCTGTGAATTCTTTCAATGGTGATTTTGCCTTCTGATTCTACAACATCAGGGCAGTTTTCTTTCAGGATTTCCTGGAAGATAGTGTTTAGATTTTTTTCATCGTGGCTTTCAGGAAGTCCAATGATCCTTAGATTGTCTCTCCTAGATCTATTTTCCAAGTCAGTTGTTTTTCCTAGGAGATATTTCATATTTTCTTCTATTTTTTCATTTTTTTTGTTTTTGTTTGACTGATTCTTGAAGTCTTATTGAGTCATTCACTTGCATTTGTTCAATTCTTATTTTTAAAGTGTTGTTTTCTTCAGTTACTTTTTAAGCTCCTTTTGTAACTGGCCAATTTGTTCATTGAACTCTTTTCCCACTTCACTAATTTTATTTTTCAGTGCATTATTGTCTTTTTCCACTTCACTAATTTTATTTTTCAATAAATTGGTGTCTTTTTCATATCTCTTTTTCAGGGCATTATATCCTTCTTGCAAGATATTGTATCCTTCTTGGACTGATTTCAGTTTATTTTCCCATTTATCCTCCAGGTCTCTTTTGAGATTCTTTATGCAATCTTCCAGAAAGGCCTTTTGAAAAGGGGACCAGTGATGGTCCTTGCTTATTTCCTCTTGAGTTTTGTCTGAATGAACCTCAGGATCTGGGGTCTGCCCTTCTTTCTCTCGATAGAAGCTGTCTATTGTGAGAGCTCTCTTTTGCATCTTCATTTTTTAAGACAGCGTGGAGGTGTGTTTAAGGCTAGAAAGGCAGCAGCTGAGGTACTTTGACCTGGGCAATTCCCAGAATTAAGTTAAGGTGCTGTGCCGGTGGGGGCTAGGACTAAGTCCGAATTACTCCTTAAACAAGGCAAGTCTGCCAGAATACCTGCCCCCAATCAGGGCAGAGTGTCCAGAGTGCCTCAGATAAACTACAGGTGTTTGGAGTTTGGAGTTTCTGCCATGCTGAGCTGAGTCCCACCCTCACTTCCGGGTTGCACAGAGTCAACTGTTTATCCCTCTGCCCGAGTTAAACAGACCTGATATAAAGTTCTTCAGAGGTAACTGGAAGCAGTGTCCAAATATTTCTGGATTCGTTGACTTGAAGTTCAGTTCAGAGGCTTGTTTTTTTGTTGATTTGAGAGAAGATCAGAGGAGGAAACAGAGAGTCAGCGTCTTCACTCCGCCATCTTGGCTCCACCCCCCCTTACCAGGTTTTTCTGAAAGTTATCTGTATGGTACATTTAATTTTCAGGAAACAATCATTAAGCACCTATTATATAGCAAGCAAAGTTGAATAAAACACTTATATCAGAAGATATCTCAGCTATAAAGCAATTTGGTTGAGCTTTTTAAAGTATGAGTCATAATTCAACAGCTCAATGGACACAGAGAGGATAGTGAGATTAGAATAATTAATCTCTAAGATCTTAACTATATCTTAGGCATCTGAAAACAGAGAGAGACAGAGACAGAAAAGAGAGACAGAGAGATACAGAGAAAGAGACAGAGATGGAGAAACACAAAAAGAGAGAGAAACAAAGAGAAAGAGACAGAGAAAGACAGAGACAGGGACAGAGAGAGAAAAGAGAAACAGAGAGAGATAGTGACACAGAGACAGAGACAGAGAGGACAAAGAGATAAAGAAAACATATATACACAGAAAGAGAAATAGAAAGACAGAAACAAAGGCAGAGAGAGACAGACACACAGAGACAGAGAGACTGACTGACAGACAGAGAGAATCCCCTAGACAATAATAAACAATAGGTTGTTCAGTATTTACTTAAATACCTTTAATGAAAGGGAACCTACCATTTCCCAGGCAACTGATTCCACTATGGGATAGTACTGGTTGTTAGGAAGTTTTCCCCTACATCAAGCTTAAACATATCTCTTTGCTACTTTCACTCATCCAATCAATCAATAACACTTTTAAAGCACCTACAATGTGCCAGGCAAACTTGGTCCAAAAAAATCAATCACCTCTCTGTGACAACCAGTTCTCTGAGACAGTGATGGATTAGTACATTTTCTTTCAAATTGTTCATTTTTACAATGTCATGGCGTAAATTATGTTATAGCATATAAAGTGTTTTTCTTGCTCTATTCACTTCTCTCTGCATCAGTCCATGCCAGTTTCTCTGCAATCTCCTCTTTTTTCCATTTTCTACAACACAAATATATTCCATTAAATTAAAATATAATAATTTGTTCAGCTTTTCCCAAATGACAGCCATCCCCACTTAACTTGCATTTCTTTGATACCACAAAAATTACTATTGATAATTTTGTACATATAGAATTTTTTCCCTTCTCTTTATTCTCCTTGGAGTATAAGCCTAATAATAGTATTGCTAAGTCAAAGAGTATGCACAGTTTAGCAGTTTTGTAAGAATAGTTCCAAATTGCTTTCAAGATTGGTTGTACTCACAGGTCTGCCAGCATTGCATTAGTATGCTGGTTTTTCCACAACTCCTTCAATATTTGTCATTTTTCTTTTTTGTCAACTTTGCCAATGTGATATAAATGCTAAAATGTTTTTCAGATAAACCATACACATCTCTCATCTTTGTGAAGCTGTTTGGGGGGAAAGGGATTAGCCTAAGTATAAAATTTTACATTTAACTTTATTTAATTTCATTTTATTATATTTGGCCCTATATTTTACCCTCTCAAGACTTTTTTTGAATCTTGTTTCTATCATGCAATCTATTTACTATTTCTCCCACATTTATATCATCTTCAAATTTAAATAAGGCTGCTGTATGCCTTTATTCAAGTAATTGATAAAAATCTTTAGCAGTTTGGAGCCAAGCATAAATTCCTGTGACTTTCCATTAGAGATGCTTTCAAGTTGTTGGTGAATCATTAATGACTACTCTTTGGATCTGGTCATTCAATCAGGTATGACATCTATGTAACTACTATCATCAAATGTATATCTCCCCATATTTTCCACAGGAATAGCCAGATAATCTATATTAAAAATGCTTACATATGATCTGGGAAAACTATATTATAGAGTCCTCCTGATGCACTAGCTTATTAACCCTGCCAAAAAGAAATTTAGTGTGATATATAGATAGATAGATACACATACACATACACACACTAGATGTGTATATGAATATTTGAGTATTATATAATTTTATGCATTAATTAATAATATACATGTTTACATATGCACAGATATGTATATTGTATATATTTGTCCTTTCCGGCTCTCAACTTGTGAACCTGCAAAGGTCGGTTTTTTGTTTGCTTGTGTTTTTACCATACTTGTGATTTCATCATTATAGGAAGCCCCCACTTATCAATGAAGTTCATCAACTGCTGAGCAATTTGGAGGTTAGAGAATTGTCTGAGGGTACTGAGATTAAATGACCAAAGTCTTAATTCTAATGGTGATCCTTCACCCACCCTGCCACGCTGCTGCTCCAAATGCCAGTTATTGTTACATCTTCTGTGTCAATAGCAAAAACACAAGTTTCCTTGACTCTTAGGCTGATTTTTTTTTACATTCTTGCCTGCTGGGGTAGCTAGTTGGTGCAGTGGATAGAGTAATGGACTTTGAGTCAGGAAGACTCATTCAACTTTCTGAGTTCAAAATCTGGCCTCAGACATTTCCTAGCCATTTGACTCTGGGTAAATCACTTCATCCTATTTGCCTCAGTTTCCTCATCTAAAAAATGAACTGGAGAAAGGGATGCTAAGTCACTCCAGTATCTTTGCAAAAAAAAAAAAAAACCAAAACCAGTGGGGTCACAGAGTCGAACATAACTAAAAACAACTGAACAACACAAAGTACACTGACTTATGAGAGTTATGATCCAGGAGGTATGTGGATCTATGAGAGGAAGATGATGGAATTATTAAAAGTTGCCAAGGATAAGTGAACTCTGAAGTTCATTTTTTAAAAAGGTAAAAATTAAAATATGGGCTAAGTGGAAGACAGCCTGGCAATTTTCTGGCTGCCATGAAGAAGGCTGGAGTCAAGGACTAATTGTCCTTTTTCCAGTCCCCATCACCCTCAATAAAGAGTTGACAAATGAGTGGACAATGTGTAAATGTAGATGAGTTCCTAACTCATCTGAGATTGGAGCTAGAGTTTGGAGTTAGGGTTTTTGTAATAACTGAAAAGGGCAAAGCAAACCCTACTCACAAGGGTTGATATTGGGTGAAAAAATTAGCAATATTGTAGGACTTGAAGTATCCATGCATCACACCAGCTCCTGCTTCCACCAAGGGACTAATGCCAGTGATTCCCCAAGTATAGGAAGAGGTTTAGTGTGGTACATGCCCCCAAACCAGCCTATTGTTTCCATGCACCAGGGTTGTTACTCTAGGAGGAAGTGCAAGTTTTTGTGGGTTTGTCCTATTAATTATACATTAGTCTCTTCCCTATACTCATCTTTTAGCAAAACCACCATTGCCTGAATAGAATAATCCATCTCCCACCTCCATGCTTTTGTAAAAGTTGTTCTCCATGCCAAAAATGTATTCTCTTTTCATTCCCACCTCTAAAAACCTTGAGTTTCCTTTAAGGCTTGATTCAAATGTCATCTTCCAAAAAAAGGATTTCTCTGATCCTCCCCCAGCTGTTAGTCACTTCCCTGCTCCCCCACTGTTGAAATTACTTAGGTCTTACTTTGAATACATTTTGTAATTACTTATCTGTGTAAATGTTGTTTTTCCTAATAGATTGTAAGCTCCTAGGATAATAATGATAATGATTGCTATTATTTATAATAGCTTTAAGGTAATCCTGCCTTTCAGGCTTGCCAAGCAGGTACTATTTTTGTCTTGGGCTTGGTTTGCTTAGTGCCAAGTACCTTGTAATACAGTAAATAGAAGGCACTTAATAGTTGCTTATTGAATAAGTGAATGAATGGTATTGATGGGTAGTGGAGAGAGAGGGAGAATCGGTAAATCTGTGTAATTCTAAGGGCAATAGGGGAGAAGTAGTGCCCCTATGTTCACAGAAGTTTTCATAGTTCTGACCATCCCTACCAATGCCAACCTGAGACTAGCACTAGATAGGCACCATGCTTAAAAAAACATTAAGCACTCACTAAGTACCAGAAAGAAACACATTTTCAAATAAGCTTAAAATCCAATCTCATTTCCCCTTTATGGCTTATTGGAAATATATTTTTAAAAAATTAAATTCAATAAAACCATTACATTTCACAGTATTTCCTTGGTTAGCTGAATGAAATCTTGCAGACTGCCTGACTCATTCTGCACAGGAAAAAGTTTCCAATCAGGCAGGCTGAGTTTTTGTAAAGTCATTAATCACTAGCACCCCTAGGTGAAACTCTCCTTAATTCACCTTTCCCTACCCACAGAGTTCTTTCCCGATCCTGTTTGTCTTATATCATCAATAGGAAGTAGTTAGGTCTGGAGAATATTGACAAAGTGAAGTATGTCATAAAATCAGAGGCTCATAGATTTAGACCAGAAAGGAAACTTAAAAGTCATCAAGTCCATTTTGTAATGGGGGAAGCTGAGGCACATAGGAATCAAATGATTTGTCTAAGGTCACGCAGGTCCAAACAAAGCAGAACTCTAAGATCAATTCTGCAACATCTACCTATTAGTTCTTACCTCTGTGACCAAATAGAACAAATCTAATTCATCTTGAATGGAGCAATTTTTAAAGCTTTAGAAGCAACTTTTATGTCCCTCCTCATCTATGCCCCATACCCCAAGTCTTATTTTCTTCAGGTTAAATAGCTTCAATTCCTTCTATTTATCCTCATATAGATCTCAAAGTCTCTCATAATCCTGTGTATGCCCCAAATTATCTATGTCTTCCCAATATCCTGCTCCAACCCATTACCTTGGAAGATGAATCCACTTGGTTTGGGGACCATACTCACAGAGTTTGACTGGATTGACTCACAGAGTTAGCTCAGTCTTCTCTTTATCAACAAGCTCCACACTGTGCTTCACCCCATTGAGCATTCCAACAGGGTCCAGCCAATGGGCATTATTCCATCTGCTTTGCTTCCATCTAATCTCCTTCTACCTCCCCATTTCTTATAAATGTCAGCTTAATTGATAGTTTGAAGACTTCACCTTCTTCCCTTTTTATTTTTAAAAGCTGGGACATTTACCCATCTCTAAACCAGTAACCTCTCTTCTTCATGACATTCCACAGGTCACTGATCTAGATTTAGTCAGCCCTTGCATCTGTCGATTTTCCCCATACTCTAGGATGTAATTTGTCTTGATCTCATTGAAGGCAATTAGATTCTCTTTTTACCATCTCTTTACTTACAATTGCCTCCAACTGCCTATCAATGATCTGCCTCTTTGATGGAGAGAACACACCAAGTAAGAGATAAGAATTTTGCATCCTCTCCAGCATCCATTTTCATCAATCCATCTGCCCCAAGAATAATTCTCTTCTTTCATTTTCTCTTGCCCCCAACACAGCAAAACAAATAAATGTTTTTAATCCCCTCTTTTTCTCATACTTAGTATTCAGTGTTAACATCACAGCTCATTTTGGGCTTTAGTCCTCCTGACACTCTTGATTCTGAAACAATCCCCCAGACAAAAGTGTTGTCATATACAAACAGAGGAAGATTGAATGTACAAATCTCTATTATGTAGTTTGCATTTCCTTTTAATTTACATAAGTTCAACATGTAATTTTCTGCAACAACAAGAAGTAGGTTGGATAAGTATGTTGATACCAACTTTGCAGATTAGAAATAGAGTCCCAGAGACATATGGTGAAATGCCCAAAGTGCCAGGTCATCCATGTTCATTCTTTCATTCCTTTCTGGATTATATTCCTGACTTTTCTTGCTTCTTTCTCCACTGTGCCTACTGCCTTCCCCACCACAGACACTGTCTCCATTCCACCCCTTCACAACACATGCACAGTTAATCGTTTTTCATCTCTGTTTTATGTGTTATCTTCCTTCATTAAAATACAAGGTCCTTTAGGACAGTGTCAGATTTATATTTGCTTGTATTTGTATTCCCACTTCTTAGTAATAAGAAATGCTGAATAAATGCCTGTTAAGTTGTCTTGACTAGTTGCTGGCAGAGAAATTAGTTCCTCTCACAAAAAAATCCAATGACTTTCCCCAGTATCTCACCCTTATAAAGGTGAGTCACTTTGTGAAGTACTTAGAAAATTAATAGAAGCTGAGGTTCTGCCTTATAAAGCATCACCTACTAAGGGTAGATGGAACTTTCATATTAAGTGTGATAAAAAGTCTATCTACTGGGCAATCTCCACCCAGTACCCTAACTGCTAGAGGACACATAGTCCATTGACTTTGTTGTCAACAGAGGTTTTGGTCCATAACTTTTTGCCCATAAATCCATGATCTTTTATGTTTGTTTAAATCACACCATCTTTCAGAAAAGCCTGGAAGAACTTATGTGTACTGATGTCAGGTGAAGTGAGCAGAACCAGGAGAACACTATACACAGTAATAACAAGATTATGTGATGATTAGCTGTGATGGGCATGGCTCTTCTCAACAATGTGGTGATTCAAGACAATTCCAATAGGCTTGGAACGGAAAGCATCCACTATGTGCCAGGGGCAGAGGTAAGCACATCCACATTTTGACTTTCTTTAATTAAGTGTAAAATTATTGCATGCTCTATAGATTCCAGCTGATCTGATGCCATCCACAAGAGAGAGAATTATGGAGACTGAATGTGGATCAAAGCATAGTATTTTCACTTTTGATTGTTTGCTTATTTTTTTCTTTCTTATGTTTTTTTTCCATTTTGGTCTTATTTTTCTTGCACAATATGACAAATATGACAATATCTTTAAAATAATTGCATGATTAGGACTACTCGGAGATACCACTATACACCTGTCAGATTGGCTAAGATGACTGGAAAAGGTAATGGCGAATGTTGCAAGGGATGTGGGAAAACTGGGAAACTGATACATTGTTGGCGGAAGTGTGAATGAATCCAACCATTCTGGCAAGTAATTTGGAACTAAGCTCAAAAACTTATCAAACTGTGTATACCCTTTGACCCAGCAGTGTTTCTATTGGGCCTATATCCCAAAGAGATCTTAAATGAAGGAAAGGGACCCACATGTGCAAAAATGTTTGCAGCAGTCCTTTTTGTAGTGGCAAGAAACTGGAAACTGAATGGATGCCCATCTATTGGAGAATGGTTGAATAAATTATGGTATATGAATGTCATGGAATATTATTGTTCTGTAAGAAATGACCAGCAGGATGGTTTCAGAGAGGTCTGGAGAGACTTGCATGAACTGATGCTAAGTGAAATGAGCAGAACCAGGAGAGCATTACACATGGCAATAAGACTGTATGATGATCAATTCTGATGGACATAGTTCTCTTCAATAATGAGATGTTTCAAACCAGTTCCAATTGTTTAATGATGAAGAAAGCCATCTAAACTCAGACAGAGGGAACTGAGTGTGGACCACAACATAACATTTTCATACTTTCTGTTGATGTTTGTTGCATTTTGTTTTCCTCCTCAGGTTTTTTTTTTCTTGTAGATCCGATTTTTCTTGTACAGTAAGATAACTGTATAAATATGTATATATATATATATATATATATATTTGCTTTGTCATATATTTTAACATACTTAACATATATTAGACTATCTGTTATCTAGGGGAGGGAGTGAGGGGAAGGAGCATAAAATTTGGAACAGAAGGCTTTACAAGGGTCAATGTCGAAAAATTACCCATGCACATGTTTTATAAATAAAAAGCTTTAACAAAAAAATAAAAAATAAAAGAATTGCATGTATTTAACCTATATAAGATTGATTGCTGTCTTGTAAGAGAGGGAGAAAAAAAATTTAGAAACCAAAGTCTTACAAAAATGAATGTTGAAAAACATCTTTACATATATTTTGAAAAACAAAATACTATTGGAAAAATAAATCAGTCACATCATCCACTTGACTTTAGAAAAGTCATTAATTTTATTTCTTCTATCTTAGACAAGCGGGTAATAAATAGAAAGCTGGCTTCAGATCAAAGAGTACTTGGGTTCAAATCCTATCTCTGATGCAGACTATGTAGTCCCTTCCTAGCAAAGCATTTATCCTCTCCATCCTCTGAGAAAATCTGATCTTTATGATGAAAAGAATGTCTTTATCTACACTGGCAGAGGACCTCCTCATCTAGGAGTTCACCATACCAGTGAAATCATAAGTCTTGTCTCTAGCCATTATTTTGAACATTTGTTGGAAGTGACCATTGTAAAGGGTGAAATTTTATGAGTTTGAAAAAATACAAATCTCTGTTAAGGGAAGCATTTGGATCAGGCAATCTCTGAGATCTTCAATTCTCAAATTTATCATCCTGAGTTAATAGCAAAGGGATACCATGTGGACTTAGACTAAGCTCCAACTTATAACAAAAATCAGTATTTATTGTGTCTACTATGTATCAGGCACTTTACTGGGAATCCTAAGACAAGAAATAAAACTGCCCCTGCTCCCAAGGAGCTGATATTATATCGAGTTAGTCAATATGTGCTATCATAAATAGATACAGAAATGCAAGGTTGCTTAGAGAGAAAGGGTACTAGTAGTTGGAAGCAACAGAAAAGGCTTTAAATGGAAGGTATTACTTGGGTTAAGTTTTCTATGAGGTAGAGGTGAGCAGGGCATAATTCCAAGCATTATGGACCCCTAACACAAAGATATAAAGGTGGGGAATGGAGTTCAGTATGTGAAAAATAGCAAGGCCAGTTTGGCTAGATCATAGAGGGAAGTAATAGAATAGATGATGAGGCTGCAAAGGTTGATTGGGACGGGATGTCAAGGATTTTTTTAAGTGATTTGCATTTTATTTTATATTGTCTTTAGCTTATAGCTGGAAAGCCTCCTATGTCGTTACAAAGAGGTCATGGAAAGGGTTCAATTCTTAGAAGTCGCTTAGTCTAGTTTTCCTCATGTTATAGATGAAGATACATGGGTTCAGTATCTTGAGCAATCTAAATAATTTGCCCAAGGATACACAAATAGGAAATCTCAGAAAGGGTATTTGAATTCAAGTCCTTTAGTACTAAATCCAGAGCTCTTTCCACAATACCAGACTTCCTTCCTCTATTGAATAGGAAGATTGGGTTCAGTAGTATACACTTTCATGAGTCATTCCTCATTCCTATTCTCTCACTCTCTGGAGAAATTTTCAGGTCAGACTTGGAGTCCCAGTTGATTGATGTGCTGAGTGATGACTCCCATGCTTGGGGTCCTTTATTCCATATCTCCAGCTCTTTGATTCTGCCTAGGCAAATGCCTTTCAAAAATCATATTCAGCTAAATCCAACATTGTTTCCTCCTGGCTCCTTCAGACAAGAAGAAGCAGAGAAAATGTCTATACTTTCAGATTCCAGCTCTTCCACTTTCTAGCCACCCCTTCTATGGCAAAGGAGAAGGCTCATCCTTCTCTCCTTGGGAGCAGAACTCCTTCCCCCATCCCCTAGTGAGGGAGGTAAGGAGAGAAGAACACATAAAGGAAGAGAAGCATTTACAATGGCATCAGGTCAGGTGGAGTCCATAGAACATGCAACAATTTTCCGCTTAACTTAACTGAGGAAGGGCAAAACGTGGCAAATAACTTTTTGAGCCAAACAAGAGAAAAGTGGCAAATTCTGACAGAAAGCATGTTCCCCCCATCAGCTCCTCAACTATTTGGAAATGCTTTCTTCCTTGCTGAATCAACAGATAAAATACCACCTTTTAATAGCTTCCATTCAGACAAGCCCTAACAGGAACCAGAGCCAGGGAGAGCTGATTGAAAGAAACTTCACCAGCAGACTTAGACAAACAGAGGAGGCATGGGAGAGACCATGAACATGAAAACCACCACCAGGACCGACAAAGAACAGGATGACATGGCCAGTCCTGAAGCTTGTGATGGACCAAAAACAGGCTAAATGAGAAAGGCACCAGCTGCTGCAGTGAGCCTTCTGGGAATTTCTCCTGGAATTTAGATGTCTGAAAACAAATTGCAAGTTTAGAAGCTGCTCTAGTCAACCAAACATGAAGGAAACATGTGATTCCCCTTCTTCCTCTAAAATCTTCAAGAATGACACATTTTAAGAATGTCAGGCATTGATTTATTATTCATTTCAGAAAGGCATTTATTGAGTACCTATTATATGCTAAGCACTGCTAGGGACCCAAGGTTACAAATGCAATAAAGAAAACTATCCTGATCTCAAAGCACTTATATTTTACTGTGTGGGGGTGGGAGATGGGAGAGTATTAGAAACAGAGAAATAAATTTTTAAAATATATATAGTAAATGCAAAGTAATAAGGGGGGAACTAAGCACTGCAGAAATCAGGAAAGATTTTCAGGTACCCCTGGAGTGTGTCTTTGACTGAATTTTGAAAAATACAGGACAGAAGAACATCCCCAGTATAGGAAACTTCCTATAATAGGGAAAGTAGATTGTAGTCCTGGATTTCTCTTTTAATTAACTATGTGACCTTGATCAAGACATGTCCTTTCCCTACTCATGAATTATTGCTAATTCTGGACTAGAATAGTGGTTTTCAAACTTTTCAAGCATGAGGATTAAGGTCAACAAATTTTAAGTATTAGATAGACCTCTTCACCTGCTCTTCATTCCCTCTATGATAGTAATTGTACTATGACTATGCCTTGGTGTTTAAAATGAGTAATAACAAAAAATCTGGCTCATTTTGCATGCTGCTGCATATGTGAAGGGAGATGTGACTCCTGATTGTTATAGAGAAGGTGAAATATGATGCTGCATATCAGCATAAGAGAGAAAGTGCAAGAGATTCTTAGAAGAGAGACAAAGGTGATTCCAGAAAATTCTCTTGGAGAGAAAGATGGAATGAGAAGCTGTAGACACATAAAAGAAACTAGTCTTTTAACATGTCCTTGATTTCCAGTTTGTCTCCACAGAGACTGATAGAATGGACCATCTTGGGTACTAGATAAGGCCATTTTTCTTGGTTTGCCCTGAGATCTCATCTTACTCCCATCTAAAGCACTCATTCATTCCTGTATGTATTTTGATATATTCGCATCTGTTTAATTTCTCAGATTTCTCTTCGCTTGGATAAATGGGTTTGCTCACCATTCCCTCTTTGTCACATTCTTTGCCATAACCAGAACTTGGTGGGAAGGAACTAAGCTATAAGCTAAAGGCTATCCTCCTTAAAAGCAATAGATAACTCCTTCTAAAACTTACTTACACTTCTAGAACACCAATATTGGGAGTAGCAGGGTACAGATAGAATATAAAACTCCTTTTGGAGAAGGGGAAGGAAAGAAGCAAGTCCTTTCTCTGATTTCCTTAAGGTGGAAATTACAGTTTCCTCTAGGAGGACAGATTCAAAAAATATATATCCATGCATGCACGAACCATGACTACATAATTAGACAATTGATATGGAATACTTATTTTATATGATTTTCAAGGGATTGTATAAATGAAATAGTCTGTGGATCCCTTTCCATGACCAAGTAGAGTGGGATTTTCTGTTTCCTCTCCAGTTTCTCTCATTGAGTCTCCTAATCGTCCTTCTTTCTTATGTAAATGAGAGTCATTGTGATTTAGTGGACAAAGTGGTAGACTTGGAACTAGGAAATCTTGGGTTCAAATTCTATATTAGCTGTATGATCATGGGCATCTCATTTTTTGAACCTCAGTTTCCTCCTTGTCTATCAAATGGTGTTTATAATGTCTCACAGAACAGTTGCAGAATTCAAATCAGAAAATGTATATGAAGTATTTGACAAATGCTTAGTGTTAGTTGCTGTTAATTCAGTAATGCTTTTATGTCTTATTAATCACAACAACATCTACATACATTTGGAAACTAGTAATATATAGATTGCAGTGCAAATGATTTATTCAGTCTACAAAGGATGTGTCTGCTTTGTGGTTTTACAGATGGATTTTTTAAAACCCTTTGCAATAACTCTGACCTGTCACTCATCCTCTGTCCTCACCATACTGATGTCCAGCAGTTTACAGTCCATATTGGACACCATTAGATTAGATAGATTTGTGAAGGTTCCTTGCAACTCTAACATACTGTGATTCTATGAGAATTTTCATTTTCTCATTGACAGAAAGCCACTTCTTTATTCATCAAAACAAAGTAAAGCTCTTTAAGGCAAAAGATATATCATTTTATGGCTTTGAATAGCCAATATCCAGCAATGGAATTTGTACATAGGTGTGTAACAAATGTTTGTTGAGTTTAAATGAATGTATATTTAACAGTGCACAATACAGGGCTTCTTCATCCACTGTAGATCCTCCATAAATATTTCTGAAATAAAATTGAATTTTCACTGGATATTTTCCTTGTGACACTGTAAAGTTGTAAGACTGAAGTCTTGGGTAAGGAACTGCAATGCAGCCAGGATTATGGATACATTTGGCCAGGGAAGACAAGAGCTAACACTCTGCAGACTAACCCTGGTGGTAAAAAAATAACCTCTCCCATCCTGCACGGTGTTCTGTCAGGATGCTGGCCAGGTATGTGATGATTCTATTTCAGGAGGATGACAAGCTCATTCCAGGTTGCTTCATGGGCCACCAAACAAATGGGTTCAAATAGCTAAAACATCAAACATCATTTTCTTAAACAATTTATTAACGATATTTGCAAAATATATAAAACCACCACAGGGATGTAAATAGAAGATCCTCTCAAATGCTCCAGCAGTTAAAGAGTGAAATACCACAGACCAAAATACTTGTGCCTCTGCAAAAAAAAATTAATAAATAAAATCTTAGTTTCAATAAAACCCATGATAGGAATTGCACATACATTTTCAAGTCTTTCTGTTTCCAGGAAAATGCTCTGAGAGAGAGAGACATGTAATGAAATGGTTATGATGTCTTTTGAAGAGGAAATGAAAATGTTTGGTTTTCTAAGCCTTAATAACTATCTGAGGCCAAACAGATCTCAAAGAACAAGGCCCTTATGTTGGCAACATTTAATGCAAAGGTTTCTTTCACTTACTCATTTATTATTTATTGTGTAACCACTATGTACGTGGCCATATACTAGGTAATAGGGGAACTATAAAGGTAAATAATATATGGTTCTTACCTTTAAGGAACATCCAGCTAAGAGAGGAGAAACCAGTTGCCTAAGCAGAGATGACTAAAACTTTGGGGGAGAAAGTGAACAATCCATTTTAATGTACCCCCCCCAAGCTCTGAGTTTCTACAAACTGGAATCAGTCTTGGGGACCTCCAAACAATCTAAAATATACTTTGGCTCCCTACCCAGAGTTTCTTCTGGGAAACTGCAGAACGTGACTCATAGATAGTTCCTCATAGCTGTGAGTCAAAGGGTTCATCTGCCATATAAGCATTAAAGGTAGTAATAAATATAAGATATAGGATAATTTTTATTTCATGAACTTTCCCCTCCCCCTCTGAAAATACAAAACAGTATAAATGACTCATGACAATTCTGAAAAAATTAACATTACTCTCTTTTCTGTACAGTCAGTCTCACAGGCTTACAGTATTACCTTAAGCATTCAGACTTTCTCCAGAAAGGCATACTTGATTTGCTGAGAGACAACCCTTCCCCATTCTGCACTGGTGGAATAATTTACGGTAGTATAGATGACAAAATCCAGGTTTTTGTTCCTCTTTATTATGACTCAGTTCTTTGTCTGTTAATTACAACCTTCTTGAGATCTGGGACTGTATTTTGCCTCTTTCTGTATCCCTAGTACTTAGTATAGTGCCTGATACATAGTAGGCACTTAAATGCTTAATGACTGACTGACTGGTGTGCCTCTAGTCTTGGGGTCCTTTTCTATCCAAGAACCTGGTACTACCCAGGAACTCCTTTTTTCTCTCTCTAAAAAGTTGAATCCCAGAATCTTCCAGGAGTCTAACATTGTCCAGGAAGCCCTCTAATCTTTATCCCAGATTTGGATCATATAGCACCATCTCCTCCTGGGACTACATGGTTGAGAAATCCAGTCATGGACTATAACTGTACCTTTCAGATCACAGGACTGAGAGCACATGCAACAACTAGTTAAATGTTGTTTGGTTGGTTTTTGAGGGGCTTCTCCTGAAAGAAAAAGTTACAAGAGGGCAGAAGAGGAGAGATCATAAAAAGAGGTGAAAAGGGGGAGTAGTTCCCTACAATACATTCTCTACTCCTAGCACAGTTATCTCCTCTCTGTCCCCAAAACATGCCATTTTCATCACTACCTTTGCTTCTACAATTCTCTGCCTGGAACAATCTTCCCCTGTTCTCTGTAAGTACAAATTCTTCCTATCTTTTGAGCCTCACCTCTTCCAGAAAACTCTCCCTGACTACCCTACCCCACATTGATCTCTCCCAGCTCTGGTTTCCAATTATCTATTTATTAGTCATGTTGTAGAGAATTTTTGTTCAGGCACATGTTATATTAGATGGCTTTTGAGGTATCTTCCTGGTTTCAAGGCTAACTCTCTAACCATTATGGCATCTTGCTTTACATTATCATATATAATCTTAAAACAAATAGTTTATAAATAACACTTTGAAGGAAGAAGTATTTTTCTTTAAAGTAAATTCCTCCATTATTAATATTATTGTATCAAATTTTTTCTATCTTAAATTTAGGTTCTAGAGGTTCAGCAAGTGAGTTTTTAAAAAATGCAATCTAGGGTAAAGCCTGAGCCAGGAGTGATCTCCAAAAGAAATCCATCCTCTGTCAATAGCTTTCTTTTATCCTGTCCGTCAAAGCCAAGAGGCAGCAGTATACTTGAAGTTGTTAAAAGGGCCCCATTATGAGCTTTAGGCCTTCTTGGGAAAGTATGGAGTCCACAATGACATGTATCTAAAAACTTCACCTCCCTGTCATAATTAATTTGATATTAATATGACTGAAGGAAATATCCCATTTTCAAACTCTCACCAAATTTTTTAAAATTGAAAGCTAAAGGGCAGCTACATGGTGCAGTGGATAGAGCACCAGCCCTGAAGTCAGGAGGACCTGAGTTCAAATCTGGTCTCAGACACTTCCTAGCTGTGTGACCCTGGGCAAGTCACTTAACCCCAATTGCCTCAGTAAAAACCAAAAAAAAAAATTGAAAGCTAAAATGAACATCATAATCCAATATGAGAATGAGATTTGTAACCATATTAAATAATAGAACTTTAGGGCTGGAAGAAATCTTAAGTCATTGGCCATTTAAACAGAACTTAGAAGGGATTCTAGAGGTCATGTGGTCAGCCCCTTCCTATTGATGTGACTAAACAAATCATTTTCCTGCTCTGGGGTCTTAATTGAATCAATTGAAAATGATAAGGTTGGATTACATGACCTGTAAGATCCCTTGCATGTCTAAATCTATGATCCCATGATCCTTTGGAATAAAAAGGAAGCAGATTGTAATGGATAGACTCAGAATATGAATGGATCCCTACTGTTCAACTTTATTCAATTCAGGCTAATAATTTAACATAGATATTTTATTCTTAGAAGGAGTGAAATCTCTCAAATATTTTATTGCAATCTCTGCATGCATCTCCATTTTACATAGCTAAGGCATGGACAGCTATGGATTCCAGCTAAAGGAAAAAAAATAGAACAATAATATCACATTCAGTGTAAGGCTGTTGGAGTCTCACATAAAGAGGCCTATTGCATGTCAACTATAATAGGTTTGTCATTGAGGGCTCCCAGTGAATTCCATTAGTTAAAGTAAGATTATCTGCTATTGATAGCTGCTTACAGTGTAAACAAGAGGTTTAATGGTAATGAAAGAAAGCTTCAATCTAATGTATTTTTTATACTTCATGAAAAATGAAGTTTGCACTCCTGAACTCAAACCTGGTTTTACCAAAAGACCTCAATGAGAACCATCTGAGTCTTGACATTTAACCAAGATCATGTAGGTCATATGAATCTGACACTTTGGTAGCCCAAATCTTCATTATTCCATCAGTAAAAGGGAAGTCATTCACCAAGAGCTTCCTCATCTCTCCTCCACTACATCACTCATTTGCTTCCCCATTTTCTTCTACTGCGCTTCTATCTCACACGAAAAGACGTTCCTTTGCTTGCCAAGTTTAAGCCTTGTATATGAATTCTGCAGATTTCTCCCTCAGTCATATCTCCTCTCTTACTTATTTTCAATCTCTCCCTGTCCACAAATATACTTGCTGTCTACAAACATTCATATGTCTCTTCCATTGTTAAAAAAATAATCCTCACTAAATCCATCCTTTCCTAGTAGCCATCAGCTTATATTTCTCTTACTTTTCAAGGCTAACCTTAAGAAGGTTGCCTCAATTTGTTCTCCTCTCATTCTCTTCTAAATGCTCTGTAGCCTGATTTCCAACCTAGAAACTCCTCTCTCATTTCAACTGAATTTGCTCTTTTTCAAATTACATATGATTTCTCCACTGCCAAATCTAAGGATCTTTTCTCCAGATCTATCATCCTTGAAACCAGTTTTGATCATCTCTTTTTTTTATTAAAGCTTTTTATTTGCAAAACATATGCATAGGTAATTTTTCAACATTGACCCTTGCAAAGCTTTCTGTTACAAATTTTTTCCTCCTACCCCACCCCCTCTCCTAGATGGCAGGAAGTCAAATACATGCTAATTATGTTAAAATATTTGACATATCAAATATGTGTATATATATTTATACAGTTATCTTGATGTACAGGAAGGAAAAAAAACCTGAGAATAAAAACATAATGTAAGCAAACATCAATAGAGTGTGAAAATGCTATGTTGTGGTCCATACTCAGATCCCACAGGCCTCTCCCTGGGTGTAAATGTCTTTCTTCATTACTAAACAACTGGAACTGGTTTGAAACATCTCATTATTGAAGAGAACCATGTCCTTCAGAATTTTATCGCTCTTTTCTTGATATGTTCTTCTCTCTAGGCTTTCATAACACTTGTTTCTTCTGGTTCTCCTCCTATATAACTACTCCTTTTGTTGAGCCCTTGGCTGGATCTTCATTCAGATAATATTAAATAACTATAGATGTCTTCCAATGCTCTGTTCTGGGACCTCTTCTACCTCTATAATATTTGCCCTTTTCTCCCTTTATTCTATCTTGCTCATTTCCATGCATTTAATGATCATATCTAGATAGATGCTTCTCAGATTTATTTATTCAACTATAGCATTTCTTCAGGTCTCCAGCTTCTCTTATCCATCTGCCTATTGGTCATCTCAAACTGGAAGTTTTGCAGAAACCTTAAATGCAACATGTCCAAAACAGATCCTGTTATCTTTCCTCAAACCCTCTTATCATCTCACTTTTTCTATTACTGTTGATTACCGTCTTCCCAGTCACCCAAGCTCACAATATAGATGTAGTCCTCAACTTCACAAGCACATCTACCTCTCCACCAATCATAACTAATCTGCTTCCACATCCTGTTGCTTGTTTCTTCATAACCACCCTGCTGCTAGCCCTCAACTCCTTATGCCTAAACTACTACAAAAATCTGCTGATTGTCTCCTTGTCTCAAGTCTCTCCCTACTCCAGTTTATCCTACGTTCTTCTACCAAAGTGATCTTCCTAAAATGTAGATTTTACCATGTCACTTCTTTAAACTCCCTATTATCTTTAGGATCAAATGGAAAATGATCTGTTTGGATCTGAAATCATTTCACAAATTGGGCTTTTTCAACCTTTCCATTCTTCTTACATCTTACTTCTCTCCATGTATTCTGTGGATCAGTTACAATGGCCTTCTTTGCTATTCTTCATGAAAAACAGTCCATTTTGGCTTTTTTTTTATCAGCTGTCCCCCATGCTTGAAATGGTCTTTGTCTCTATATTATGGTTTCCCTGGCTTCCTTCAGGATTAAGTCCTGTCTTCTACAAGAGGCCCTTCTTGATATAATAAATATTGCTTGCTGACTACACTTGACTGTGTAGCTCAATAATAAAAACAATATCTCAATAATAAAAATAATAAAACAACATTAATAATTATAGTTTTAAACATAACTGAGAAATTGTTCATGTTCATCCAGGAAAAATATTGTTTCTTCAACATTTTAGTTGGATGTCAAATTTAACTAATACAAAAGGTGATTCTTACAAATACGTTGGTATTTGCTAGGCAAAATATTGAGCATAAAATTATTAAGAATACCATAGCTATATGTGTATATCAAAAGACTTATTAGAATCCTGAAATCAAGAACATGGGAAGTACATGTTTAAAATAATTAATAGTGAGGCATTATCAGTCCTAATATATACATTGGGAATTATAAAATAAACCATACCAGAATCAGAAAATGTCCTAGTAAAAATCTATACAATAATATGAAACACAGAGCCTATCATCCCAAGCCAACTCTGGAAAGATGAAAATTTCATTGGAAAAAAAGAAAATGAAGATCAAAATATGTTCAAAAACTTGTACTTATGAAAGACATAGCCATATCTTCACCATACTACTCCATGAGAATCAAAGGGAAAGTTATACTCGTTCAGGAATGGGTATTTTCCTATTACTTTACAATTTTGTCTCAATCAAATATTTTGTTATTCCAATGCTTCATCTGCTAACCAATGTTTCAGTACAAATTGAATTTAAATGATCACCAAGATTCTCAGCTATGCTGGGGTGGGGACAAGCTAAATGAGATATATTTGGGGGGGGAACTAAATCTGTAATTTCATCAATGTAGGAAGCTCCTAATGAGGAACTTCCTCTGTCAGTACAGATCTACACCTTCATTATCCAAGGCACTGAGAGCTAAAGGGATTTGCCCAGGATTACAATCAGTATATCCTGTATCTTGAGTTTTGTCATCCAATAAACCTCACACTGAATCTAGTAACTCTTGTGAATCTAGAATGGAAGGACATATGAGACATATGCAGATAGGGAAACATGGGCCAGAGCTGAGAAATGACCTACTTAAGAACACATGGCTATTTTTCATTTTTTTAGTTTATCTCTTAGGTGTTAATATACTAGCTGTGTATCTCTTATGTGTTACTAAGACTCATTGCAATAATATTTTAGTGGCTTAGTGTGTAACTGTATTCTTCTTGAGAGTGAATTTATTTTTTTGGAAGGATTTCAGAAGGTGAGCAGATCTTTTTGTCCTTGAGTTGAAGAAGCCTGAACTTGCTTCCTATTGTAACTATGACACCTTTGACATTCCAGGCACTAAAACTTTGAGTCACCTGAATGAGCTGTTAGAACTGTCAACCAGATTTTGGCACTTGCTGTTCCTGAAAACAGAAGAGTACAGGGCTTGTTGGGTGTTAGAAAATCTAGCGGGTTTAAGATACTGTTGCTACATGTTAAAGATTTAAGGACTTAAGCTCTAGTAAGCTCTTAACACATCACTTAAAGAGCTAAGAAGTTCATAGAAACAAAGAATTAGAGCTCCAAGGGTTCTCAGATATTAGACTATCCCAAGAGGTTAAATGACTCTCCCATGATGTAGTAGTAAATAGCATGACCAATTATTGATCTGAGATCCTTTGAAGATACAGGTTCAGCACTTTCTACTGCCTCTCACAGCCCACTGCAAAGAGCACGGGTTCCACATAGAGTTATTATTGTTTATCCTTCATTCTTGAAGAGCACCACTGCATCAGGGAAGTGATTCCATGACATGCAAGTTATTTGGATTTAAATGTAGGACAGCTGTGCTTAATAAACTATTTTTGAATTCTCATTCAATTTTTTTAAGCTGCATTCACCTTCTTGACTCTATTCTACTTTGTGTCATTTTGGGTTTTTTTTTCTCTCCAAGTATTTAACCTAATATTTTGTATATAATAGCAATGTAATAAATATGTGAAAAATCTATGAATGGAAAGACATTGGGACAACATGTATTTATCCAGTGAATGGATCAGCCCTTTGAACAAAGAGTCAGATTCCACCTGATTTTGTGACCATGGAAGAGACATTTATTATTTCCCTTCAGTTCCCTCATTTTATAAAATGAGGCTAAAAAGGCTTTTTGGACTTCTCTCAGTTTCGTGAAGCTAAAATGAGATGATAAATTAGCATGAGTTTGGTTCTGGGATCACCCTCCCAATTCCCTCTCATTTTGTCAGGCTAGGTCTCACAGGGCAGCTATTATTGCTCTTCTGAAGGTTCTACAGATAAATTCGAGGGGTTGGGGTTCCTAAAATTATTGTTTGTGAGTCCATATCTTGTATTTTACCATCAATATAATTTAACCAGTCAACATTTTCTCAATACCAACTAAACAATTAATATCAATTAGCTTTTTATAAATGAGTAGTTACTGAGAAGATATTATGAGGATTAAAATACAATTTCCCAGGCTGAGTATATTCTCCTCTTAACACAACTTGGCCCCAGGGATAGTGGTTTCAGACTTAAATTGATTGTCATCCTCCCCCTACCCTAGCAGACAATATCTCCTAGCTCTGGGAGACCTTTTCTCTTTTTGGAAAAACCTTGCTAAGTTCTCTTCAGAGTATAACAGCTAATAGGCAAGTTTGGGTTTACAAAAAACCCTAGGATGCTGGGTCAGTTCGCTTCTGGGATGTTAAGCAGGTTACTTTTCAAGGATTCCTCTTCACTATGCCATTGGTGATAATACTTGTTTCTTCTAAAATTAATTTTTTGAGGCATTGGAGGTTAAGTGAGATGGAGGTAGGTCACCCAGATAGTAAGGCTGCATTTGAACTAAGGTAATCTGGACTTCAGGACCAGTGCTCTATCCATTGTGCCACCTATTTAACCTGCTCTTCTAATATTTTAAAAGCTTCCAAGAATGTAACCTGGTTCATTGCATCTCTGATACTCATTCACCCAAGATTAGGAAATAAGGAAACAACAGAGACATAAGAAGCATAAGTTCATTGTACTTACAGCCACATAGCAGCTGTGTAGGAAGAGGAAACCCAAGATCCTTCCCCCATATGGAGGACCAGATGAGAGAATTCATCTCAGTTCTGGTTCAGCAGCCATAAGGAGCTTTTTGACACCATAAAATATGCTTATAGTAAACCATTAAAGGAATACCTCTGTTATAAAGAGGGGGGAAAAAACTTCTCCATTATGTGTTCCAGAAGGTAGCTCACCAAGCCTCCATAAGGATTGGTTCCAGGCAAAATATATTATATATGTTCTCAAAATTGGACTCTCCTTGACCAGCCTCTCCATTACATTTAAGTAAAGCTTTTTGCAAACTTTAAAGAATTATGTAAATATTAACTGTGAGTATTATGCCCAAAATCATAGCCAATACATCTATTTCATGCACAGTGATGAATGACTCAAATTAACCTAATGTCAATGCAAGTGATACTACAAAATGGATTAGGAAATGACCTAACCTCTTCCCCTAACCCTATCATGACGACTTCACATATCACATAAAGGCTGTCAGTGTCTGAACAAAATAGAACCCCAACTTGACAAAGTTCATTATGATATGGATTTAAATATACCTATACACCTGAGGTTCACATCATGTCCTTAAGTTGGTGCCATTCAATATAGCAATTAGAAAGAGGGTTCTCTGTGAATTTTCAAATAAGGAGCCTCAATAATTTTCTTTTACCCAATTCAATTCTTTCCTTTGGTGGAAAATGTCACTCTGCAAATGAGTGTTTATGTGGCAACTCAACATCAGCATTAAAGAAGGGAAAAGAAGAACATCCCTTGGCAAGACTTATGTGTCCAGAAGAGATTAGTGGATATTCTTTCCAGCTAACTAGAAATGGGGAGTATGAAGTTCTTCAAATGTGAGTCCAGATTGAGTTGATGGTGTGGATGCTCCTTCTAAGAGGTCTTATGAGCTTTCCCTATTCTATAGGAAATGTATTAGAAATGCTTCCTAGGATCAGGACTTGTAGGGAGCAATGTTCATTTGTTATCTTGGATAAAAGCTTTAAGCTTGGGGATTTTTGAGCACAATAATTTGTTGAGGGAAATGAGAGTATGGAATTGGAATGATTCCTAGTTCACTAGAGATTGCCTAACAAGAGGGATGTAGAAGATCTTATCTATGATCCCAGGTGCTGGTGCTCTTTGAACCCAGAAGGATACTTATTATTACTTATAATTGGAAAAATATGGAATAGAACTTTGGGATAGGTTTCAGGGTTTAAAGCCCAGATATAAAGAAGAGTAGCCAATTGACATGAATATGGGTCTTTCAGGAAGTTCTGTCTTTTAAATAGCCTAACAAGTCCTAGGAAGATGGCTTTGGGTTATTTTCTCAAGGGTAAATCAAAAGCCCTCTGATGGAAGTGCTAATGGTTTTCTTCTTTAGATTTTACTCAGAATGCTAACTGATTCTACAAGAGAGGTTCAGATAAACATCCAAAATACAATGATCTTGACAATGGGAGAAAGGTTTTAATTATTAATAAAATTACATGTATGTATTTATTCATGTGTGTGTTTTCTAGAATGCAATCTAAATTCATTTGCAGCCTTCATGGGGAAGAAAGGCATTTACATTTAACAAATCCTTATTAAACAAACACTTAAATACATCATGACAGTAAAAAATGACTGATCCTACAACAGTCCTTAGACAACTCATACATAAAGTAATACTACCAAGTTTCAAAATTCATGTGAGCTCCCTCTTTATCTACGAGTGAATCTCTCTCCATACCCTAGTTACTTGATGATCTTCATGATTTTCCATCACAAAAGAAAAAAAACCTAAACATCTGGAAACCAACTTTCTAGGAATGAGTCATTCCTAATGTAGATAGAAATGGTTTTTGAATGACAGTCATAGAATTCATTACTAGACTGGTATTTAAGCCTCTCTCTGGCTTGGTAGAATCTGACAGAATTAGAATTCAGATGCCGCACTTTTGGGAAGTAAAGAACTCAAAAAGAAAAAAAAAAGAATTCAGATGCCATGGCATTCAGACACCCAGTTACCTCTAATACAACTTTAGATCCTAATGGGTTATATATTCGTAAATTAGAAATAAATATAGGAAGTGAGCCTTTATATTATTAATATAGGGAACTCCTGAAGAAAGAATTCCTTCTAGCATTGCAAGCCTGATCCTTCTCTGCAATTAATACCCTTCTTTGGCCCAGATTATTGTGTTAAACAATGAATAATAATGATAACTACAACTGATATTCTTATAACACTCTCAGGTCTGCCAAGCGCTTTTCATAAATCTCATTTGACCCTTACAATAACCCTATGAGGTACCCTCACTTTTTTATCTTCAGAAGCATGAAATGAATTGTAACCTAATACTTTCTGATAGCCTTTTCTGATATCTAAGATCAGGAAAGAATAAACATTACTGAAACAAAAAACTAACAGCACCATGTGTACATAAACACATCACATTGAGTAAAAGAGAAGGCCCAATCCTCATTCTCCAGTCAAAGGATCAGATCAGTTCCTCTTTCTCCCCATTCTAAAGTCCCCATGGAAGAGAAGAAATTTCATCTGTTTGATCTTTTTGTGTACACATTCAGTTTTCCTTATGAGGTAGTTAAAAGTTTACTACTAACTAAAGTTAAACTACCATGTAGTTAGGCTATAGGAAATGGTACCCATGCATATTCTGGAGCAAGAGAGAAAGGATCTCATCTTCATTCATTTCCAGAAACAGATCCCCCAAGCTTCCATCTGAATATTACCTCAGGCAGAGCACATTGTACCTGCTCTAAGAATGAGGTCCTCATTGACTCACTGTAATATAAATGTCTGAATTGATATTACAATCCAGGTTGTCGTGACTCCAAGTCAATTAATTGGCCAACAAGCATTTATTAAGCACCTACTATACACAAGGCACTAGAGTAAGCACTTAGGATACAAAGGCAGAACATGAGGACCTTACATTCTAGCACATCTACCTTTCAGGAAAGGTGTCACCTTAGTTATAGACTCACATGTCAGATTAGAAGTTAGAGATTTCTTGGTGCATGAAAGCCCCAATTGCTGGGACCTGGAAGGTTAAGTGTTACCCAAGCTTAGATGATAAGCTTTAGATCACAAAGTTTTCTCAAAAGTTAACTAAGCAAGTAGAACCAGGAATATAAAGTACACAGTAACAAGATTGTGTTGTGATCAACTATGAAGGATTTAGTTCTTCTTAGTGGTTCAAGTGATTCAAGACAATCTCAATAAACTTTGGATGGAAAATGCCATCTGCATAGAACTAAGGAGGCTGAATGTAAATCAACACAAGCTATGTTCACTTTTTTTTTCTTTTCTTCTGTTTTTTTTCCTCTAGTGGTTTTTCCCTTTTGTTCTAATTTTTCTCTCCCAGCATAATAAATGTGTATTTTTAAAAATTAAAGTACATGTATAACCAGAAAAATAAAGCAAGCATTTTTAAAAGCTAACTAAGGTGGAAAAAAGCTAACTTCTTGATACCAGGATGAGGAATCTGGAAAGAGAAGGTTACTTTGCAGGTTGGATTCCCTAGACTGGTGCAGGACCCCCAATATCCTAACAGTCCCAGGATCTTCTTCCTATCCAAGCTTTGTATGCATCCTCTATCAGAAATAATAACATGAAGAGTGAGACCCCGCAGAACCTGCACCTCACTTCAAATAAAAAATATCTCTAATTCACAGATATATTCAATTATTTTAAGATCTTAAGAATTAATTAGATCTGAAAGGGAATTAAGAATTCATTTAATTCAACTTCCTCATGTTATAGGTGAGAAAAAATGAGACCCAGAATCAAGTGATTTGTCTGAAATCACACAGATAGGAAGTATTATTCATAAATCTAATTTTCCAGAAGGATAAGGGGCCAAGGTAAATGATACTTGGTACAAGGAGGGGGGGAGGAAAGAAAGGGCAATGTGATGTTACAGAAGAAGCCTGCACCTAGCATCGGGAGGTTGTGTAAAGTCACCACCTTTCTCTGTACCTCAGCTTTCCCATTTATAAAATAGGTATAACTATTTTCACCTTTTTTTTTCTTCTTTTTTCCCCCTCTCTTTTGGGTTTTCCCTTTCATTCTGATTTTTCTCTCCCAGAATTACTCATATAGAAATATATAAAAAAATGAATGTACATGTATAATCTAAAAAAAAGAAAAAGATAAATAATTTAAAAAAGAAAATAGATATGATACTTGTATAACCTACCTCACAGGATTAAAGTGAGTTTGTGAAATGTTTTATAATGAGATTGTTAGATGATATCTTGGGTCCTTTGCAGCTTTAAATTCTTTGATCTTCTCCAATTCCAATAGTCTATTAATTATTTGATGTAATGAGGACATGGTATGAATTGGAGATACTATACATTTTGTTTGCATGTGGAGGGGTGTGCATGGACAAGGGCTAGGTAGGAAAGAGAAGAAGAAAACTCCTATCCTGTCACTTTCCTTCTAAACTTCAATTTCCAGTTTTGTGAGCAGGAGCAGCTGCATGATGGGATCAGGCTTGAGCTGCAAGCAGTAACCTATCCATTTGTCTGCTTAACTTTAGCACTTAGGCTATCCATCAGTCCTAGCTAGGGAACAATGAATGGCATCAGTCAAAACAATGGGACCCAGATATCTGTACTCAGTGATTAGCCCCATGTAGTACCAAAACTTAAATAATTTGGGCTTTGAAAACGTGATGATGGATGGCCTTCCATTAGGCATGGGGTTGAAAGCATTCCACATATAGTCAGATAAAACACCGCTAAAATGTTATTGCAATAAGCCAATCCATCATGGCAGGCTGGGGCATACATACACACTTTAAAACATTATAGATATGAGCATTCTGTGTATAATAAAAGAGTAAAGAATGTGGTCCATAAATTCTGACCCTCTTGTACTTGAGCTGCTGCTGCCGGGCCAGGAAGGATCCCAGATTTCACTTCCAGGAAAAGGCTCTCAGAAAAAGTTTACATATGAGCTCGAAAAGTGGCCATAGTTGTTGATAACCACAGGTCCTGGTGGGCCAGCCCTGTGCACGGTATAATTGGGTGCTGTTGGGAGAAGCTGGTCTGGTTGAGCTTGCTGGTCCTGATTCTGTTATGACCTTGTCTGACTTCTTAACTCATTCTGAAGCTGGCTTCCATTTGTTGGCATAGGCCAGTGAGTTATGGAGAGTTTCCCAAATTAGTCCTTGAGCCTTTTACCCTATCTACCCAAGCTCATGGTATGACCAACCCCACTGGAAAAGTAGCCCCCTACTCCAATGTCCCACTTAGCCCATGCAAATCACAAAACTTCAATAAACTCACTCTGATCAACATTAATTTTTCCATATTTTGTATTTTCCACCCCATGATAAAATACCAGATTTGGGATCAGAAGATCTTGATTAAAATTCCATTTCTGATCTTGATTATGAATTTCCTCTTCTCTCAGTTTCCTCATCCACTAAGTCATGGAATCCTAACATCCTAAACTGAGAGTTAAAAGGCAAGTAATGGCTTAGACTTCAAGTAAATGCAATGTCTTTCTTATATATGAGACAACTGAGGCTTTACAGGTGAATGTCTTTCAGTGTCATACCATATTTTAGCCCAGGAGTATGTGAGAGTCATTGAAGGGAGCTCTGAGCAAGGGAATAGTATGTTTAAAACTGTGCCTTGGAAAAAAGAGAAAAGTTATTTATGCTACAACAGTAACCTAGCAATAAATACACAATCTATTGTGGAAAAAAGAATTAATTGTAATTACCTCATACACATGTATGGTTGACTCATAAAGCATAGATAGCATTCCTATCCCAATTTTTAAATATATTTTAGAACAACTGCTTTAGTATTTTAAGATTTATTTAAGTATTTAAGATATTTAAGATAATTCACTCTATATAGAGAGTGAATTATACTGCCAGATCTTAAATTAATATTTGGCAACTATTAAAAACTACCATATAAATGTATATATATAGTATACTACACATGTATTATGCTATGCCATATTGTCATATATGTTATATGATTGCCATATTATTATATCATGTTACATTATATTAATTATTATATGTTTATGAAACATAATACTTTAGAATTGGAACCAAAAACATATAGTAGACTAATGTTTAATAAATCCAATATTTTTTCATTGGAGAAAGGAATCCACATCCTATGAATATTTCAGGAAAAATTTCACCATATAATGTGATAAAAAAATGGAATTAGAGCCATATTTCACAACATAATACATGTTAAATAAATCAATAATTTAAGCTTTTAAAAATAATTAAAATATTGGAAGAAAATTGAGTAACATAGTTATTGTAATTGTGGAGAGAACAATTCACATCCAAAATAAATCATAAGAGATAAAATAGATGATGAATGCCTTTATATAAAAGTAAATAGTATTTATATAACACAAATATGCACTCAAAATAAAAGGGGAAATTAAGAAATTGGTAAAGATCTTTTTATTAAAAAGATCTAACTTAAAAACATCTGGAATTCCAAATCTATAAGAAATTGACACAAATTTATAAGAATAACATCTCTGCTCCAAAGCCCAAGATACCGTAGCATCAGAGCTAGGAACTGAACTTCTCTTTTCTGGGACTCTTGGGTCCAAGATCACTGTCCTTTAAATCATTCTGCCTCTAATTCTAAGCCAATCCTAAATAACTTCTCCAAGTATAATAGTAGAGGCAAATCATCCCATCCTACTTGACCCAGATACCTTAACTAAGCAAGAAGACTTTTTAATCAACTAGTTAAGATGAAAAATCTTTCAATATCGTCCAACCAAATGAAACAGTGTCAAACAAGGATATGTTCCAATTGATTGTGGGTTTAAGAGTTAATACACTACCTTAGTAAATTCTCTTTACTAAAAACCTGACAGGCTAAATTAATTCTTCACAATAATCCTGGGACAAGCCAATGGCATTACAGCACCAGTCCTAACCCCTCTAGGATACCCCTACTATTCTAAGAAAGAAATATAACTGGATTAGTTCTGGGGGCCTGACTAGTTAATGATAATATAAGTTGGGTAAGGATTCCTCAGTGCTTTCATGGACTATACTAGGTTTATTAAATCATAAGATTTAAAGTTAGACCATCTAGTCTAGGAGTTTTCAAAGTGTGATCTGAGAAACACTAGAAATGGAGTCCATTTGATGAAAACTATTTACATACTAATTCTAAGATATTATTTGTCCATTAAAATTCTCTTTCCTCCCTATTCTAACTGCAAATCTGTGTGCGGTCAAATTTTCTTCATATACTTTAATCAAAGTAACCTATCACAACAGATAAAATGCAGAAGCTAACATGACAATTCAGCTGGCTTTTATATAGCCAGATATTAAAGAGATTTGCAAAAACATCTAAAATAATGCCGCTCTTCTCATTAATTTTTTTTCTTTTAGAAAATGTATTTTTCCATAGAAATATCTATTTGTATTAACACAAAATAAGCTTATCATTATTTTAAATAATTAATAAATATACACATTTAAAATATTTTAGCTTTAATTTCTGATATAGAAAATATTGATAGATGTAGCTCACATAAACAAAAGATGTTTGGGGTCCTCAATGATTTTCTTTTTTTATTCAATAATATTTCATTTTTTCCAATTACATGCAAAGATAGTTCTCAACATTCACCTTTATAAATTTTTGAGTTCTCAATTTTCTTTTCTCCCTTTCTCCCCTACCCACTCCCCAAATGAGCAAACAATCTGATATAGATTATACATGTACAATCATTTTAAATATATTTCCAAAGTCTGTGATTTTCAACATTTTAAAGGGATCTTGATACAAAAGTGTTTGAGAACCACTGATATCACATAACCTGATCAATTAAAGACAATTGAGACCCAGAAAAGCAAAGTGATTTACCCAACATTATATCATAAAAAAATTAAATAAGGCAGTAATAAAACCAAATCGTCTGATTCCAAACCCAGTGTTTTTTTCCAATGCACCAAATTGCTTTTATGTTAAAGTCAAGCAGATAATTCTCATTTTCCAAAGTTCTAGGTGAAGGTCTGTCACTAAACCATTAACTATCTTAACAGGGGAGCCACCTACAGGTGGACTGTCCTTTAATCAGTCTAATAAATTCTATCCCAGCATCCTTATACTGGATTGGTCCTACCCTAAAATCAAAAACATTTTGATTTTAACCTATTAGTTCTTTTAAAAATCTACTTCTAAAATCACTAATAATAAAAGTAAGACCAAAACATCTCTGAGATTTCCTCTTATTGCCAGAAAATTCATAAAGATAATAAAAGATAGGAATAATAGAGATTATGGAAGATCAGGTACAATAATACACTGTTAATGGAATTGTGTAATGTTCCAACCATTCTGGAAAGCAATTAGGAAATATGATAAGAAAATCCCTAAAATTTCCATATCCTTTGACCTTTGAAGGAAATGATGAATATGAAGGACACAAAGAAATATACTAAACTTATATGAGTTTGTGCAAATTGAAATCAGAATAACAAGGAAAATAATATACAAAATGACTTAGTGATGTTCAGTCTTCTCTGATTCTTGGTGACCCCATTTGGAATTTTCTTGGCAAAAATACTGGAATGGTTTGCCATTTTCTTCTCCAGCTCATTTCAGATAGAGATACTGAGGCAAACAGGGTCAAGTGAATTGCCCAAAGTGTCCGAGACTGGATTTGAGCTCAGAAGATGACTCTTCCTAGCACCAGGTCTGTTGTTCTATCCACTGAGCCACCTAGCTGCCTCTACATAAGTACTACTACAATATAAATGAATAGGATTAATTACATAAGGTAAAATTATGACCAAGCTTGGCTCCAAAGAAGAAATACGAGAATCCTCCTTTTTTGCAGTGGTAGGGAGCTAGAGATGTAGAATACTGAATATAAGGGTAGATTTAGTTGAACTGCTAGTTAGCGTAGCTAAATTTTCTTTCTTTTTTATATTTTGTTAAAGGATGGCCCTTTAGGAAATTGGGTGGGAGGAAAAGATGGGATATATTGGAAAATGATCATGATAGAAAAAAATTAAAAAATAATAATCATTAAACCCAAAGACCCCAGCTTTTGGGATAAGTACTCACTATTTGACAAAAACTGCTGGGAAAATTGGAAACTAGTGTGGAAGAAATTAAGGCTGGACCCACACCTAACACCACACACCAAGATAAGATCTAAATGGGTTCATGATCTAGATATAAAGAGTGATATTATAACCAAATTAGAGGAACATAGGATAGTTTACCTCTCAGACCTGTGGAGATGGAATAAATTTATGTCCAAAGAAGATCTGGAACTCTTAATTGAACACCAGATAGATAATTTCGATTATATTAAGTTAAAAAGTTTCTGTACAAACAAAACTAATGCAGACAAGATTAGGAGGGAAGCATCAAATTGGGAAATCATCTTTACATTTAAGGATTCTGATAAAGGTCTCATCTCTAAGATATATAGAGAATTGTCTCATATTTATAATAATTCAAGCCATTCTCCAATTGATAAATGGTCAAAGGATATGAACAGACAATTTTCAGATGAGGAAATTAAAACTATTTATAATCATATAAAAAGGTGCTCCAAATCACTATTGATCAGAGAAATGCAAATTAAGACAACTCTGAGGTACCACTACACACCTGTCAGATTGGCTAAAATGACAGGAAAAGATAAAGATGAATTGTTGGAGGGGATGTGGGAAGACTGGGACACTGATGCATTGTTGGTGGAGCTGTGAACGGATCCAGCCATTCTGGAGAGCAATTTGGAGCTATGCACAAAAAGTTATCAAACTATGCATACCCTTTGACCCAGCAGTGTTTCTATTGGGCTTATATCCCAAAGAAATCATAAGAGAAGGAAAGGGCCCCACATGTGCAAGAATGTTTGTGGCAGCTCTTTTTGTAGTGGCTAGAAACTGGAAACTGAATGGATGCCCATCAATTGGAGAGTGGCTGAATAAATTATGGTATATGAATGTTATGGAATATTATTGCTCTGTGAGAAACGACCAGCAGGGGGGGCAGAGCCAAGATGGCGGAGTGAAAAGGTGACTTTCTGCCTCTCCTCTGATCTTCTCTCAAATCAACAATAAAATAAGCCTCTGAACTGATCTTCAAGTCAACAAACTCAGAAATATTTGGGCACTGCTCTCTAAAGAACTTCATATAAGGTTAGTCTGACTCGGACAGAGAGATAAATAGACGACTCCTATGTAGGCCGGAAGTGAGGGTGGGACTCAGCTCAGCTCAACGTGGCAGAAATTCCAAACTCCAAACTCCAAATTCCAAACACCTGGAGTTTATCTGAGGCACTCGGGACACTCTGCCCTGATTGGGGGCAGGTGTTCTGGCAGACTTGCCTTGTTTAAGGAGTAATTCGGACTTAGTCCTAGCCTGCACCGGCCCAGCACCTTAAGTTAACTCGACGAAGTGGCCCAGGGCAAAGCTTTTCAACCCATGTTTTTTTGTTTTTTGTTTTTTTTTCCCTACCTTAAAGAGATATTCACACTGTCTAAAAAAATGAAGAAGCAAAAGAGAGCTCTCACCATAGACAGCTTTTATCAAGGCAAAGAAGCGTTGACCCCAGATGCTGAGGTTCCTTTAGATAAAATACCAGATGAAGGTATTAAAGACTGGTCACTTTTTCAAAAGGCCTTTCTGGAAGATTACATAAAGAACCTCAAAAGAGAGCTGGAGGATAAATGGGAAAATAAACTGAGTGCAAGGAGGATACAATATCTTGCAAGAAGGATATGAT
>JAJPUD010002328.1:0-40878 GCA_023553655.1 Myrmecobius fasciatus
TTATTTTTTCATGGACCATTTAATACACATTACAAATCTTTATTGAAATTAAATAGTAAATGGAAAATTAGATTATTCTAGAATTAGGAAAATATTCATACCTTTCTAACTAATCCTTTAAGTACCTTCACCTTACCATTACTATAATCTTATTCATAGAAGTTGAATATAATCTTCCTTTGATTTTAGTTTGAAGCAGAGGTGCTATAAATCCCCAGATATATTTCTGAGCATATATTTCAAGATATATTTCTAGGTCCATGATACATTTAATGGGAAAATATAGCTTTATTTTCATTGACTACTAATTAAAATTTAGCATCTTCTCCTCAGGAAATTCAACAAACAACATTCAACAAACCACAGAAATATTAGTGGTGCCTGTACAAACAGAAATCACTGATATTTTCATATCATGTTACAGTTAAAATCATTTGGATGTACACTACAACATGCATATTTTTCATCCCCACAGTATTAATCTTCTCATATAAACTAAGCAAACATTGCCTTCTCATCTGTATGCCTTTCAAAATAAAATATATATTCATGTTATTTAAAGGGTTAATAATGAAATACATTTTACTTATACTTTAAAATATGTGTATTTGAATGTAATTGATTTCCTTTGTGATCCTATATATTTTATTCATTCTGTGAAGGAGACAATAATAAACTTCAACAGACTGCCAAAGGAGTTTATGATATAAAAATGATATAGAACTCCTGGATTAAAGAAAAAACTTTATAGGACATATAGATGGCTCCAAAGCTTCAGATTTTCTGTCATTCATTTGCCTTTTGGATTGCTTCTCTCTTCTGCTAGAAGTTGTAATTTCTCTAGTGGGAACCCTATTTATAACTACTTCTTGCTTACCACAGGGAAGTTTTAGTTTACTTTTTCAATCTGTGTTTCAGGCTTCTTCTTACTTTATTTTGTTCTTATAAGTGGTGAAATAAAGTGAAAAAATATCATTTGTGCTTTCCATTAATTAAAATTATTAATTAAGCATTTACTAGGTGCAAGGATACAATGATACAAATAATGGGCCCCTTTCTTCAAGAATCATATAGGCTAATGTTCAAATAACACATGTCCCCCAATAAGTATACATTTGAATGTGAAAAGTTGAAATAGTCTGGAATTTAGATTGGAGACAATAATTTCTAGATGAAGTAAATAAAGGAAGATTTTATGGAGCATGTGGTGTTGTGCCACAGCTTCCCTGTCTCAGTTTCCCTCAGTTGCTGTCTCAGTTTCCCTTAATTGTGCTGCCCAAAAATAGCAATCCCCACTTCCTGACCTTCAAAAATAATTGGACTCACATTCTAAAGGAATTATAAAATCTCCAGATGGCCAGCCTCGACATACTCCTTATGTATATAAGTATAACCCAGACTTACTGTCTTCTCCCAGTTTCTGGCATCCTTTACTCCTTACCTGCCAGTACTGAATTTATGGTTTCCTTGGACACCAGATGTGCTCAGCTGTTCCCATGAGTTCTTTGTCTCCCTGGGCTATGGAGATTATAAAATTCGTGTTCCCCACCAATGAGGTACTGAATACTTTGTACTATTCAGTTGGCTGACATGCCTGTCAGTCTAATTCTCTGGGCGGCTTTGAGACATGAGTCCCAGCAGTCCTGATCCATAGCTATGGATTCTGAACTCTCAATTAACCTAATTTCCAATGTGTGATACTGCCTCAGTTTCTTCCTGAGCATTACAGTGGCACCTCCTCAACTATGATTTCAAGGAAGAGAATGACCTATAGGTAAAAATTGGAAGAAGTCAGAGTCAGACAAGAGTGTGTGCAGATGTAGAGGGAGAGAGTGAGAAATATCCAGATAAAATTGGAGAACAATTTGGCTAGCAAGTAAGAGTACATTTAAAGAGTGGGATGTGAAAAGGCCTAAGAAGTATGTTAGACTAAGACATTCATCTTTTATTTGATAAGGAGTTATTGAAGGTTTTTAAATATTCAATTGATGTTACCAGATTTTGTTAGAGAGATTGCTTTGGTAATTGTCTAGATAGGCAAAAACCTAGTGGTGAGGAGACCTCCTTGTCACAGTTCATTGGTGACTTGTTCATGTATCTTTTTTAAGGTATAGCATGGTAGGATAATAGCAGCAGTAGAATAGTTATGGTCAGCTAGATTCTCCATCCTGATGTCACCTGATTCATACAACTTGGTTAAGGGTTCATTAAATCAGTGCTTCATCTATTCTTTTTTAATTTTTTTTAGATTATTACTATATTCTTGCCAACTGCTGAATACAGCAGCTAAAAGGTCATGTGAGATAATTATTTCTCTAGCTTGTCACATAGACTAATGGTTTCTAAAGCAGGGCCAATGGCCTGACTCCAAGAGTCATGTAATTAACCAACTTGGGGGGGGGAATTTATCAACCCCACTTCATATGATAGTCAGGGGACTTACCTACAACAAAACTACAGTACTCCTTCACTCTACTTCCTTCTGCTGGTATCAGGAATTGATCCCTCAGTAAGGGAATATTTTAACTAAGACCTAGACATATAATAGTTTCAATCTTCTGTAGCATTCCAGTACCATGTTCTCTTAAGCAACCTTTAGCAGATATGTATTGTACCCTGGAGGGAATAAGTAAGATTTCTATACACTCCCCAAGCATTGGAACTCAAACAAAAAAAAACTCTTTTTTTTTTTTTTTTTAGTGGGAAAATATAAATAGTATATGTTGAGTAAAGATCGGTCACAAGCTACATTTCAGATCTCATTATATAACCTCCCCTAAAAAAACCAAAAACAACAAACAAACAAAAAAAAACAAACCCTCAACTCTTTTTCTTCTTCCTTTCCTTAGTATTATTCCTTTCAAAGGCACCATCATTCTTTCAGTCACTCAACCTTGGTTATTCTTTTTTTTTTTCCCTGAGGCAATTGGGATTAAGTAATTTGCCCAGGGTCCCACAGCTAGGAAGTGTTAAGTGTCTGAGTTAATTTGAACTCAGGTCCTCCTGACTTCAGGGCTGGTGCTCTATCCATTATGCCACCTAGCTATCCTTTGATTATTCTTGATTCTGGACTCTTTCTAATCTTTTTTTCACCTAAGAAATTGCTAAATCTTATTTTATCTTCAGAACATTTTTTTTTTACAATTGTTTTTTCTTCACTCATATAGTGAACATCCTAGGTTAGGTCCTTATCATCCCCTTTCCTGTAATATTGTAATACGTCCTAATTGGTATTTCTGCTTTGCGCATCTTCTTTGTCCTATCTATCCTCCACATAATTGTCAAAGTGATATACCTAAATCACAGGAATGATTATGTTAATTCCATATCATTTTGCTTTCCCACTCAATAAACTCCAGTGGCTCCCTGTTGACTCTAAAATAAGAGTATACATTTTATCTTTTTTATTTACATTTTTGATAATTTCATAATGTACATACAAAAGTTAGTCTATACATATATCATATATGTACATATTTACATACATACTAATATATTTATAGGCATTTTATTTACATATATATACACACAAATATGTGTGTGCCCATGTGCCCATGTGTATGTAATGTGGATAGTGAGTGTGTTAAAATTTTTGGAGACCATTGACTTACATAACAGTTAGGTAAGAGTTAATGAAGACTTTAATTAGGTTTGGGTCAGGGATATAGAAATAGGAGGAATGTCAAAGACTATATAATTCAGCCCCACTCCATTTTACAAATGAATAAACTGAGATACAAAGAAGTTAATCAACTTGCTTAGGGTGGTTCTGATTATAAGTATCAGAAATTGGATTTGCACTAAGGGATACTTACTCCAGAATTTTATTATTCTGGTTTGTGGTCAAGAGCTGGAGGGGAGGGAAGAATGGTGGTTTCTATTTTAGAGCTTGTTTATTTTAAAATTCAAAGACTGCTTAGTCTTGGGATATCAGTAGGACACTCAGAAGTTTACCACCATTACTTTAGGATCTTTATAAAGTAGATAAATACTTGGGAGTTACGTATATAGAGAAGCTAATTGAAGCCATGGAAGTAGGAGATAAAATGCAGAGACAGAGAGAAAGAAAAAGAGAGAGAGACAGAGACAGACAGACACAGAGAGACACACACACAGACACCCACAGACACACATACAGAGAGAGACAGAGAGACAGAGTGAGACAGAAACAGAGAAAGAGAAAGAGAGAGAGAGAGAGAGAGAGAGAGAGAGGACAAGAGAAAAGGATGAAATGTATTCATTATAAAAGTACAATAAGAACAGATGAGAGGAATGACTTGCCACTTCATAGGAGAAAACAACAGCCTCTCTCTTTTTTAGGGATAATTGACATTGGATATTCATTTAGTTGGGGTAATTAAGTGGCATGGTGGGTAGAGTGCTGGGCATGGAGTCAAGAAGACATCTTCCTAAGTTCAAATTTGGCTTCAGATCCTTACAAGCTGTGTGGGATATTCAGGCCCTGATCTTAACAATCAATACTTCAGAGGCACCTCAAGGTATAGACCAAAGGCTTTATTCAGGAACTCTTGAGTACCAGGCAGTCCCACAATGGATCAAATAAGTAGTCTAAAGTTGGGAAATCTGGGGAGCAGTACATCCTTGTGACTTTTATACAATCCAGAACAAAGAAAGTTCCAAGCCTACCCCTCTTTTCCTTTCCATACATTCTAATTGGTTATATATGCTTTAACTTTCCTTATTTAGGAACTGGAATGTTGACAGCTTACAAATCAGACTACTTTCTACTTTCCCTTCCACCCCAGAAAGCGAAACTTAGGCCCTCAGGCTTCGTCTAATTTAGTCTATAGTCCTGAGAGATCTTCACTCCAATTGTCACACTCAAAGCTATGTGACCTAACTCTGTTTGCTCAGTTTCCTCATCTGCAAAATGAGCTAGAAGAGGAAATGACAAACCACTCTAGTATCATTCCCAAGAAAACCCCAACTCTGACCAAGAGTTGGATGTGACTGAACAAGATCCATTTCTTTGCATTGTCTTCTGAACTAAAAGACTCACAGCTAAGTATTGTAGCTTACAATTTTTAAAAAAAATGCCTTAGTAAAAAATATCTTTATTTCTGAATGAATTCAGTTTTCTTTCCCAGAATAAAACCATTTGTACAATGTTTTAAACAGTAATTCAAAAGAATTTATGAATTGGCATTTTCCTTCCATGATAAGATAGGCACAGCAGAGAGCAACATTGAATATCAGGAATAGATAAATTTAGAAGAGGGGTAGGTCTAAGTTTGTAAATTTTGAAATGTCTCTTGGCTATGTAATTTGAAATAAGGAAGAGGCAGCTATTGATACTGGGTTGAAGATTAGGTGATAGCCTGAAGCTGATTGTGTATATATATATATATATGTATATGTATATAAAACATATATTAGAGTTATCTGCATAGAAATGATAATTAAGCCCATTGTAGTTGATGGTGTCACTGAGAGAAAGTAGATAGAGAAAAAGAGTAGGAGGTTCTGGTTGGAGCTTTGAGGCATACCTATGATTCAGGTGTATCATATGATTTATCAACCAGTGAAGGGACTAAGGAGAACTAAGAGAGAATAGTGTCATGGAAACCCAAAGAGAAGAATATAGTCATGTAAAGAAGATAGCTAACTATTAAAAACAGCAGAGGCTTCCAGAGGAATAAGGATGGAGAAAAGACCATTAAATTTGAAATATTAAATTCTGATAATGCAAAATATGCAGATGACATAAGTTTTTACTTTTCCATGTATTTTTTTCTTTCCTTATAAAAGTCATTTTATGTACTTTTAAAAGAGATTTTTATAGATAATCAATTAACTATCAAATAATAATATTTAATCGATTCTGATACTTATATTACTTGCTATACTATACTGATTTCTGCCTGACTATTTATATAATATGTAGTGCGGATGGATTTACATTTTATTCCCCAATATCAACAAACTCTGTATTTCTTGTTCAAACCTAAATCTGTGGGATTTTTGGACAAGTCACTTGGCTGTTTAGTTTTGTTACTAAAATAAGGAGATTGGATTAGACAATTTCTCTGGTCCCTTCCAGGTCTAAATATATGATATTGTGAACTCTTAAGTTAAAATGTGTTAAAGTGCAATGAAAGATCCAGACAAAATAAAAACTTTAAATGAGGGAACTCCCTTTCAGGAAACATTTCACCATTTTATTCCTGAGCTAAATCTGAATAAAAGGAAACACCTTTAATAAGTAGAAAGTTAAGTGTGAGCAGATGGGATAGCATCTCTTTCAGGGATAAAGATCAATGTTCAAAGTCATGGAGGAATAAGAGTACAGGATGAAACTGGTGAATAGGTTATTTGACTATAATGTAGGTTAAGGGTAGTTATGTCAAATAAAGCTAGGGAAGTAGACAAGAGTCAAATAAAGAAGAGATTTGATGAAGGGAAATGGGTTCCATTTTCTGCCATAGTCAGAAGAACTAAAGAAGTTTTTGAAGACAGGAAATGGTAATTAAAACAATATATTGGGAAAATGTAAAACAACCAAAGCCATTCAAAAGATAAGAAAAAGAAATGGGCATAAGGGTGGCACTATTAAGATTTCTAGTGTTGATTTTTCTATTTCCAAAATTATTTTCAAGTCAAAGGACAGCAGTATTTTTCTGAAGGAAGAGACTCTGTTTTTCCAAAATGGCATTAGAGTAAAGCTATCTGGGGACATCATTCTCCTAACCAGAGCTGGCAGCTGGGCTGTCACTTTAGAGCCCTCTAATTGAGAGAGAGCTGACTCACTGAGTCTCTTATGCCAACTTTCAATTTAGGGAAGCTGACTTTAACCAGTCAACCATTTATCCTTTCAATGGTTACTTTTTCCTCAGATAAGGATTTTCTTAAGAGGCAGAAAGAGCAGGTTTAATCTTTTCTTTGCTGGTAATGATTTTCTTGTTAAGTTCACAATGGCTGGAGAGTAATTGGATGTGTTTGCTCATTTAATTTAACTAATCCACTTATCCATCTCATCATTAGCATAATGGAGTTCTCTTAGCTCTCCCTCAGAATGGAACTAAATGAGGAGTGGAGGGTAAGGAAAGATGCTAGTGTTTTTAGGGAACAACAAAGGATGCTAAAGGCAAAAGATTTTAAATGATGAGGAAATTTTAAAAGCTGAATGAATTACCTCTTCTTTAAAAAAAAGAAAGAAAGAAAGAAAGAAAGAACCAGAATAAATAAATCTGCAATAGAGTTCAAGTCTTATACAATTATTGTTGAAATCCTCTGAGATAGCGACTTATTTTATAATAAAATAAAATATTGCCTGAAAAGGCAATATAAGATAAAAAGAAATAAATATTGCCCAAGAGTTAAGAAAAACAAAGTAGAGAATAATTTTTGATACTTGGCCAGGCAGTTTTGAAATTCATAAGATTTTATTTATTAAGAAGGGGAATTAATTTTACTTGTAATATTGCACTGTGTTACCATGTAAAACATATTGTCTTGGGAGTTAGAAAATCTAGACTTTAGTCTCAAATCTGCTACTGATTTGAAATATGACTTTCTAAAAAACATTTCTTCACTTGTTTAAGCTTATTTCTTCATTTGTAAATGAGAAGTTGGATCAGCTGCTGCTTTCTATGCTCCTTCAATTGGTCTCTCTTTCTATGTTGAAGAAAGCTTTAAACATTTGGCCTCTCTTGAGTGACTAATATGATTACTAGAATAACAAATTGTAGAAGGAAGTTTGCATTAAATCTGTATATTAAAACTGCAGTGATTTTAAAGATCCAGTTAAATCCCTATTCTCCTGAATGAGAGAGGATATTTTGGATAATATAATCACTAATCAAAAAGCAAGCATTTATTAAGTGGTCAATCTATGCCAAAAACATGAATTAACACTTCTATTATGTTTTGAGGTTAACCAAGTGCTTTCTTTACAATTAGTATATGAAGTAAGCAATTCATATGCAAGTACCTTTATTTTGTGCAAAGCAGCTGAAACTCAAGTAGAATTAATACATTTATAGAATCACCCAATTTTAGAATTGGAAGTGACCCCAGAGGTCATCCTGCCATACCTTAAAAAAAGAAATCCCAATGCTATTTACCTGATAAGAGCTCATCTAGCTTTTGCTTCAAGACCATTGACAAGGAGAAATGGACTCTCAAGACAGCTTATTTCATTTTTCTACAGATTTAATTGTTAGAAATGTTTTCCTAATGTCAAGTCTAAATCTATTTCTTTGCTGCTTCTTTATGCTATTCTTAGTTTGTCTCTTTTGGGACCAAGAAGAACAAGATGCTCTTTTCCCATGACAATTTTTAAAATACTTGTTGATATTGTCCTGTCTTCTCTGAAATTTCTCTTTTCTCTCTGTGGATACTAATATGACATGGACTCAAGGTTCTTCACTATTGTGTTTGTCTTTCTTTGCTTATCCTTCAGCTTACCACTGTCTTCTGTAAAATGTAGTTGCCATAAATGAACATGATAAATAGTTTCTGATCAGCATGAAGTATAGCTGCAGTTTTATCTCCCAATTACTGGAAATTATGCCTCTCTGTGTAGCCTAAGAGCACATTAGGCTTTTGGGCTTCCATCTCTCATTGTTTACTCATTTTGTGTCTATAATGTACTAAAACTGTTGTGCCACATATATCTGTTTCCCTCAATTGCTCTGTCCAAGACACAGTTCCCAATATCAGTTTCCCTAAATTGCCCTGTTTCCCTTAATGCTACAGTTCTCATGTACAAAACTTCCCTTAATTGCTCTGTCCCAGAATAGCAACCCCCACTTCCTGACCTTCAGAAATAATTGGACTCACATTCCAATGGAATCATAAAACTTCCAAATGGCCAGCCTCGACATCCCCCTTATGTGTATGACCCAGACTTACTGTCTCAGTTTCTCCAGCAGCTTTCACTCCCTACCTGAATTTATAACTTTAGTACTCTTCTTCCCCTCACTCCCTACCTGTCAGAATTGAACTAATAGTTTCTTTTGAACCTCTGATATCTCTCTGCTGTTCTTTCTCCCCAAACTATAGGAACCTATATAAATCCATGACTTGCCTCAATGGATCACTGAATACTTTGTGACGTTAGTCCTATTCAGTCAGCTAGTCTTATATCTGGATCAATAAAGTAATATCTAATCTCTAATGTGTGATACTATCTCAGTTTCTCCCTGAGCATAACAAAACTAGTCTCAGATAATTTTCAGATGAATTGAATAAACATCCAAATAAATTATTTATTAAACATTTACTATATTCAGAGAACAGTGATAAGCAGTGGGGATAAAAATTAAAAAGTAATACAGTCTCTGATCTTAGGGAGTTCACATTCTAATGAGACAGGCAACACAAATGGAAGGTTTCAACTGTAAATCATGTGGAAAGGTCCTATGATGAATATGTAAAGCAAACAGGAATATCTTCAATGTCATTTCCATGATAAAATCCTGTCACTTACAGATGTTAAATCATTTGACATTGTACTTAAACTTCCTTTCAGATCTTCAACAGATATGGCTAAAGTATCTAATGGAGCAATTACTAAGCTGCATTTTCACAGGAATTGCTTCCAAGAATTATTACTAGATGTACAGGACCAAAAGCACTGCTATTATTTATTTATTTATTTATTTATTTATGTTGCGAAGGCAATTGGGGTTAAGTGACTTGCCCAGGGTCACACAGCTAGGGAGTATTAAGTGTCTGAGGTTGCATTTGAACTCAAGACCAGTGCTCTATCCACTGTGCCATCCAGCTGCCCCAAGCATTGCTATTTCAAAGTTTCTCAGGTTCTGGTTCAAGGGCTTTATTCACCAGGATGTGAGAGTGAAAGGTAGTCAATGCCATAATAGTGGTTTAACTTTTGAGGTACTTCCTACCTCCTGTTATCTAAATATATTTACCCCATCTTAGACTTAGGAAGTTTATTTCTTGAAACCAAATTGAGGAAATTGAATCAATCTTTATTCAACTTAATTTTATTAGAGATGCATTCTAATTTTCCATGAAGATCTTTCAGATTATATTAGTTATTCTTCCTAGTTCTGTCATTTGAAAATTTTATAATGGCATCAACTATTCTCTGATTTAAATTATTCCTTGGGATAAAAACCAAACCTTTATTTTATAATATGAAGAAATCCTAGTTGAGAAAACTTTCCACCCCCATGCAAGTTGGCACCTTCTCTATAAGATGCCAATTCTCTAAAATCTTAGTTGCTTAGAACCTAGCTTCTTAAACTGTGAGTCATTATCCGACATGGGGTCTCATGCCTGAATGTGGGGGTCATGAAATTATGATTTATTATTAGTAAATGTTTGATTTGTATCCTATTTTATATATCTATATACTTGGGGTCACATAAAAATTTCTCAGGCAAAAAGGAATCATGAGTAGAAATAAAATCCTGACTTAGAACGTTGAGAGGTTAAACAATTCGCCTAAAGTCACACAGATAGCATTTATCAAAAAGAGAACTTGAATACATTCTTTAGCTCTGGGATTAATGCTTTATATACTCTGCCACACTAACTCATTTTATCAACTATGCTTTTTCCATGTTAAGCATGTTAAGCAACATGAGACTAATAACAGCTCCTCCAGGAAATGCACTAAAAATTTCCTTTCAAGTTGATACCAAACAATCAACATCTATCTATTAAGGATCACACTGATTTCAGTGGCAATGCATCCTCCACTTCAATATATGACCTTCATCCCCAGTAGGGAGGGATCCATGCTTACATACTACCCTCAGAATGGGATGGGCAAGGTGGTTAGAATCTTCCATGTGCCAAATGAGATAAATAGAAGATTCTTACTCTTAAAATTGGATCAATTTAGACACAATGATCTATAACATTGTAGTCTGAGTCCATGTTATGAAAGAAGGTAGAAATTGATTACTTGCCTACCAAATATAAACTGCAGTAGAAGAATCAAAAGTGAGAATTTCATCTTACTTGGGAGTAGTCAGTGGTAGTAAATCAGTAGAATCTGAGGAAGTGAACAATAGCAATAGTTCATGGCCAAGTAATCAATAACAAATGCTGGATACCCTCAACAAATGAAGAAATAATTGGATAAAGAATGTCTACCAATTTGTCATGTTGGCAGGGTGATGTCACCCCATCCCCATTTTTCCTTTGGAGGAATCATAGTTGTGAATACCTCCTGCTCATTTTTGGTGCTTCCTAAATGGGAGGCAACTGTATTAGGATGATAGCACATAGTTGCTCCCTCTTCTAAGTCCTTTGATCTTGAACACAAATACTTTTATGTTCAGTATTTCTATTCCTCCTCCATTTTATTTTTCATCCATTCAGCAAAGGTCTCAGAGCTATTATCAGCAGTGGTATCATTTCTATGCCTTTGCAATGGCTGTACCCCAGGTGTGGAATGCATTCTTTCTAACCTCTGTCTCTTAGTTTCTCTGATTTCCTTTAAGACTCAATTAAAATGTTATCTCCTGAATTCCATTTTCAGTCTCCTTTGCAGTCTAGTTCTTTCCCCTCTAAGTGTACTCTCCATTTGTGTTCATTTTTAAATATACTGATTAGATATGCTGAATCCCTTGTTAGAAAATAAACTCAACAGAGATTTTTTTTTTTGCTTTTTTCTTGTTGCCCTATTGCTTACTACAATGCCTGGCACATAGTAATCAATTAATACATACTTGTTCATTGATTGCTTCTTTATCCATACACATCACATCTTCCTAGAATCTTTTTTTTTACCCTTTTGGAATACAATTTCTGTTCTCTCCAGATAGGGTCAGACTCATTAGCAAATGAAATAGGTATCTGTCTGCCTAATGTGATTTTTTTGGACCAGGAAACTTCCTAAATAATATATTCACTTGACTCTTAACTAGTGCACTAAGATTTATAAGTCAAGACACATTCATTTTCTTTTGACAAAGAGGTGAACAAGTTGGAGGATGTATGAGGGACTGGAATACTTGATAGAGAAAGGAAAGAAATTCTAGAAAGAAATTTGATAGGCTCTGGAAAGAATCAAGGAGGGCTGATGAAGGACCTTGAAATCTTGACGTGATCAGAGATGTAAGAAACTGAAGTTGCTTCCCTTGAAACTTGAAGGGGACATGATAGCTACCTTCAATTATTTGAAAAGTTTTCACAAGGAAGGGGGATTTGTTTTGTTCTGCTTGGTCCCAAAGGGCAGAATCAGGATCAACAGATAGACGATGCAAAAATACAAATTTAAGTTTGATGTAAAGAAAAAATTCTGAATGACAGTTATGGAAAAGTAGGAAGGGCTACCTTAGAAAGCACTAATAAGTGCTTCTCTTCACTGGAGGTTTTCAAAGTAAGGTTCTTATGGATGGCTTTCCTTTTCAGGTATAGTTTGGACTAACATACTTCTCAGGCAAATCAAAAGTGTAAAGATTAGGGACAGCCAAAAGAAAGGGAAGAAACAACTACAGAACTAGTACAAGTCATGAATGGAAGTGGTCTTTGAGATCTAATCTGCCCTCCTCATTTTACAAACCAGCAAAGGTCAGGAGGTAAAGTAACTTTTTCAAGATTATAAAGCTATTTAATTATTGATCCAGGACTCGATGCCAATCTCTTGGTTCCTACATAAATATTCTATAGAATTATCACTAAGCATGTAAGGAAAGGAGGCACAAAGTTGGTACAAAGAGAAGTAAAGTCATTTTCCCCACAAAATGAAAGGGCATCAAGTCTCCCTCACACACACAAACAAAATAACACCCTCCCCGCCAAAACAAAGAGAAGCTAAGCCTAGGAAAAGAGGGTTAAAGATAGTTGCTTAGAATTAGAATGAGGAAGTAGGATGTCCCAGTCAATAGAACCATAACTCCAATAGAGATGAATGTGTTCTAAAGAAAGAGTGGTGACAGAAAACTCTTGAATGAATTACATATGGTTTAAAAATTACTATCTATCTAACTAATGCAGTTATGTTTCATAGTCATTCCAATCAGTTGTATATCCTATATGGTATATGATGAGTCATTGATGAAAAAGCATTTTCTAAATACATATTATGTACCAAGTGTTTGTATTATGTACCATTCCAAAGAATGAAACAATGCCTCCTTTGAAGTTGCTTACATCTTTTTTTAAAAGATTAAATATATGTGATTCTTTTAAATATATTTCTGTATTTGTTGCTGTACAAAAAAAGAGAGAGACCAAAAGGGGGGAAATATGAGAAAGAAAACATAAACAAAAAGTGCTTTGGTCCATATTGTCTCCATAGTTCTCTTTTTAGATGCAGATGGCATTTTCCATCCCCAGTCTATTGGAATTGCCTTGAATTGCTGCACCATTGAGAAGAGCCAAGACCATCAGAGTAGATCATTGCATCTTCTTGTTACTGTGTACAATGTTCTCTTGGTGCTGCTCACTTCACTCAGTATCAGTCCATGTAAGTCTTTCCAAGTTTTTCTGGAATCAGCCTGATTATCATTTCTTATAGAAACATAATATCACATTACATTCATATGCGAAAACTTATTTAGCCATTTTCCAGTTGATGGGCATCCACCCAATTTCCACTATAAAAAGGGCTGCTACAAACATTTTTGCTCATCTGACTCATTTCCCCTTTGGCCATAGTTCCAAATTGCTCTTCAGAATATTTGGATGATTTTACAACTCCACCAATGCACTAGTGAAGAAGCTTACAAATTAATGGGGAAGACAAAAAAGTATGTAACTATATATTATCTACATACATACATATATATACATACATACACACACATATATATATATGTATGTACATATATATACATATACACATAAATACAAGATAGTTCAATACAAGGTGTTATGGGAGGGAACTAGGATCTGAGGAGCTCAGAAATCTTTTTGCAGAGGATTTAGTGCCTGGGCTGTGTCTTGTAAATAAGAAAGAAACTCTGTAAGGCAGAGATTAGGAGGGAATAGCTTTCAGGTATGAAATGGTTAATGTTATGGTTATGTTTTTTTTTTTTTTGCTGAACTATATATGTATATATATTTATAATGGATTTTGCTTTTTCCCTTCCTCAATGTGTGTGTGTGTGTGTGTGTGTGTGTGTGTGTGTGTGTAATATGGAAGAGAATTGGAACAAAATTCATTAAAAATAAAAATAGGATCACAGAATTAAAGGTAGAGGGGATCTTGGAGGCTGTCACATTCAACATTTTTTGCTATATATTTAATAAGGGATCTGGTGTATGTGTAGACACCATCAGTTTGCTATGATACTATCACCCATAGGGAAGATAATAGGAGGTTACCTCTGGGAAGTAACCTGCAGTCTCTGGGAGACTGCAACATTTGTATATATTCTGCATAGTCTGCCTGTGACATTTAGCAGTCTCATTTTCCACTGGCTGAGTAACTAAACATTTTGATATCTTCAAAATGACTTGAATCAGCACACATTGAGGTTTTTTTTTTGCCTTTGTGTCTGAAGATAAAAGTAATTCTTTTACTCATATCAATTGCTTAGTTGGAGGACTTCAAGAACTCTTATTTTTCCCTCTGAAGCCTCTTGATACCAAGGAATAGTCTGTATCTTTGGGTTTTTAACTTGTTCTTTTCTATTCTAGGTGCAGAGAATGAAATCTCTGATCTGTACTGGGAGTATGAATCATGGAGATCCAGGAATACAAAAATCCAAGGTGGATTTTGCATCTGAACATAGCAATATTCTAAGGAGTCAGGATCCTGAAACTCAAATCCAACAAAACTACTGATATTAAAATTATGGACCTGAATTTGGTGGGACACATGTTATATGGGAACTGAGCTAAATTGCATAAGACTAATCCTTATTTTCTCTTCTAAGGAACTGAGGTGGTAAAGGGTGGTTTATAGCTCAGTTTTTGGAGGAAATATTTACAAATTTGCTCTTGCTCTGCCGGTGAAGTAAATATCCCTTTGTAAAAGAAAGATATGTACAATGTTTAGTAGTTTTATGAAACTGGAGTGCTAGTCACTAAGTCCCATAAAAATGGGATTTACAGATGATGGAGCCTTGAGCAGATGGTAGAGAAGAAAAAGGGGGAAAAAGAGTAAAGTACAAGGTACATAGTAGAGAAGCAAAGAGCAATTTACAAGGAAGTAAAGAAAAATGGATATTCATGAATATAATTTCTTCTACTAATATCTATCTATCTATCTACTTTCTTGATCTGATAATTTATTGTTATATATTTTGAATCCTCCATGATGTTCTGCTGGGCACATGACAATATTCTCTTTTTGTTGTTTTATTTTGTGTTGTATTCCTTTTCTGTTTTTCTTTTTTTCTTGCTTTTTTAAAAATAAATTATATTTTTAAAAATATATGCAATAAAAAAGAAAAAAAAACTAAAGTGACCTTGAGAAATGGAAATGTATCTGGACAAGAGCAATAAGAGGGCCTTGAAACCATTCTATATGGTAATCAATTGAAGTAGTTGAATATTTTCAGTTCAGAAGAGAACTGGAGGATGGAGGGGCATAAGGGATGGGAGATTTTCAAGGACTTGAGTGATTACTAAATTCAAGATAGATTAGATTTTTAATAAAGAGAAGAAGTCAGAGTGATAGAATTTACTCAACAAAAAGACACTGTTCCTGACAATAAGACCTAGGCAACAGGGGAATAGTCTCCTTGGAAGACATTTATAGATAAGTCACTCTCACTGAAGATCTTTGAGAGGAGACCTTATGATCATATGCCAGGTATGTAGTGATGAAATTCATTATACACACATATGCATATATGTACAAATGTGTTCTTTTAAAAATTTAAAACTTTCAATAAGTGTTTTTCAATTATAGGTAAAATATTTTTTATATTTGTTTTTTATAATGTTTGAATTCCAAATTTTGTTCTTTCCTTTCTTAGAAAATCAAATACTTTGATAAAGATTATATATGTTCAGTCATGCAGAATCTATTTCTATATTAGCCATATTGCAAGAAAGAACAAGACAACTCCTCAAAAAAAGTCTACAAGAAAAAATAAAGTTTAAGAAGTATATTTCATTCAATCTACATTCAGATGTCATCAGTTCTTTCTCTGGGGATGAATAGCATTTTTCAAGTGAGATTCATTCTTGAAGAAGGAGTTGAATAAGATCATCTAAAAAGTCCCCCTCTTGGGCTGAAGTTCTATTATACTATGATTTTTTTTTGCAACTCACCTATTTCACTAACCACAAAACCAGACAATCTGCATAATGAGTAGCAAAAAGCTAGGTGGTTCGGTGTTTGACTGGAAGTCACGAAGACTTCTATTTAAATCTTCCTTTAGACACTTTCTAGCTATGTTACTCTGTGCATGTTTCTTAATCTCTTTAAGCCTCAGCTTTCTCATCATTAAATAGGAATAATAATAGTATCTACTTCCAAGATGTTGTAAGGAACAAAAGGAAATAAAAGAAGAAAATTGCTTTGCAAATTTTAAATCATTTAAAATATTATTATTATTAATAATAATTATTAGTAATAATTATTATCATTAACCTGATTATCAAATTAACCATATTTTTTGGGTGAATCATCTCATCATCTCACTCTGGACCCAATCATGCTATTAGGTGGGGGAAATATAATAACTAATGACAAAACCACTACTATCATAATAATAGATAATATTTATATAATGTTTATTATGTGACAGGTACTATGCTAAGTATTTTATTTTATTTTTCTCATTTGATCCTCACAATAATATTTGGAGTTAGGTGCTATTATTATCCCATTTATAGGTGAGGAAACTGAGGCAAACAGAGGATAAAGTGATTTGCCCAGGATCACTCAACTAGTAAATATCTAATATTGCAGGTGTAGTCATTTTTGCTGTAGAGTCCACTCTGATTTTTATCAATTCTAATGATTAGGTTTTTATTTTATTCTTATGATTGAGCAACTATACTATTTCCCATCTTTAGTAGATGCATTCTTGCCCTGGTTCCATGCTTGCTTAGTATTTGGCTGTTTTCTTCAGCTTTGGGAATATGTCTTGACCTTCCAAATTTCTCAAGGGCTGGAGTCCTGCCCATGAACTCCAGTCCCTATAGCTAGAAGACTGGGTGCTGCCTATTCTCCCCAAGCCCAAATCTTGACTGCCTGGATCTCTGCCTACTTTTGGGCTTCCAGATTCCTCTGAAACTGTACTGAATTTGCCTGCCAGGAAATCCATCTGTTGCCTACTCATAGATCTCACTTCACTTACTGACCTCTTGTCTGTATTTCTTTTTATTGCTTTCTTCTGCTACCTCCTCCAGTTGTCTTCCTTTTTTTTTTTCCTTTTTCTATGCTCTGTTCTCAAATCAGTTGAGTTGCATAAATAGTTTGGCCCTTTCTATCTCTGTTCTGGGAGATAACCATACTCCAAAGTAAAGGTGAAAATATTTGAGTCAGAACCATGTAGTGGAAAAAGGGTGTAATTTGGACCTAGAACATCTAGTCTTGAAATTTATCCATGTCATTTGGTATGGATGTCACTTTGGAAAATTCACATAACTTTTCTAAGCTTAATTGCTTCATTTTTAAATGAAGCAATAGTGCTCTAAGGTCTCATTCAGCTATAAATGTGTGAGTCAGGGGTAAATCTTGGGTGAAATTTTTCATTTTCTCTTTTATCTTTCCCTGATAACAGTAGGAAATAAGCCTAAATTCCATCAGTGAACAAGTTGCAGTGCCATATATTAGACCAGAGGCAGAGGCAGAGGCAGATTATACAGTCTTGCAATTTTTCCTAAAGTTTTGGCTTCTGTAACATAAATTTGGCAGGGGATTGTATTTTCAGATTCTTGTCGCAGATGTTGGAAAATCAGTTTAGCAGAATTACAGTTAAGGGGTAGGCCATTCTGAGGACATTTACAAGAGAAGATCTCTTTTTGGATTTAGCATGAAAGGCCTTTCTTAAGAAAAGCCCAGATGTGGATAGATTAAATATCTTCCCAATAAATGTGATTTTGACAAATACAAAATATAGTATGAAAGATCATAATCAATGATGAGAGCAGGCAGCTTTAGAGTAAAAATCAATAACAAAGGCAAAGTGGAAGGAATGTATTTAAACAGATATTCCAAGAAGGATAAGGACAACTATTGGTAGAAAGGTAAATAATGTTAAAAAATTTTGGAGTAATACAGGTACAGGAGAGTAAAAAAATTGCAAATCAATGTGAAATACATAAAGGGAAAATGGAGATTCAACTTGTTTAAAGACAGAAAAGAAGCTCCTAAGAGTCCCTTTGTTAAACATTTGCTTAGAAAGGATTAAGTGAATGTTTCACATTTGGCGAGAACAGGCACATACTGTTCCAATGAAATCAAATAAAGGCGAACAGATTCTCAGTTTGTGGAGTGTGTTAATTAGAACATTGAAATAATTTGACCGAATAATTTGGATGATCCTCTTGAGCCAAAAATGTAAAACAAACAAACAAAAAAGTTCAATAACTTAGAGTCTAAACCTGCTTTCTTTTCTGCAGAAATGTTTGTTTGAATGAACATAAAGGAGACTTACAACTTGGAATACTTCAAGTAATTTCAATTAACTATTCATGGATTTCCATCATGTGAAATAAATACTAAATGCTTGAAATTAAATTCTGCTGTCATGATCAACTTCTTGGTATTGCAGAGAAGGTAACAGCTCTTTTCTCAAGTCTGAAGTGTACTTGGCCAAGGAATTGTATCAAAATTATGTTGGCATTGGATCTTCCTTAACATTCTTCAAAACTCAGCTGAAATACCATGCATGAGGGGCTTCTCAATCATCTAGCTGCCAGTGTCCCTTTTTCTTGCCTAACAACTGACAAATTATCTTCTATCTATGTGCATGTTGACTCTCCCTGAGACTATAGTTCTTTGAGGAAAGGGATTATTTCTTTCTGTCTTCCCTCACTACAATGAAGCATTGCTACATATCTTTAGGAAGAAAAATACTGATAGCTCATATTTATACAATTTATAAACCATTTTTCCCAAATAATTTGAGGTAGATGCTGCAAATTTTTTTCAGCTCTACAGATAGATTTTATTTATATTGTTGAAATCATTGTGTATCTTTTATTTTTTTATTTTTAATAACTTTTATTTTTCCAAATACATGCAAAGATAGTTTTCAACATTCACCTCTGCAAAACATTTGCTCTAAATTTTTTTCTCTCCCTTCCTTTCTATTCCCTTCCCTAGACAGTAAACAATCCAATATAGATCAAACATGTGCAATTATTCTAAACATATTTCCCTATTCATCATGCTGCACAAGAAAAAACAGATCAAAAAGAAAACAAAAAGCACAAGAAAGAAAAAAAACACCAAGCAAACAAACAATAACTACAAAAGGTAAAAATACTATGCTTTGATTCACATTCAGTCTTCATAGGGCTCTCTTTGGATATGGATGGCTCTTTCCATCACATCTATTGGAATTCCCTTGGATCACCTCATTGTTGAAAAGAGCCAAGTCCATCACAGTTGACCATCACATAATCTTGTTGCTGCTGTATACAAGGTTCTCTTGGTTCTACTCACTTCACTTAGCTTCAGTTCATGTAACTCTTTCCAGGCATTTCTGAAATCAGCCTGCTCATCATATAATGCAAATATTATTTCCATTTTATAAACGAAGAAACAAAAATTCCAGAAGATTAAGTATTCTGTCTGTGGCCACATAATGTTAACTCGAAGTCAAGTCTATCTGACTCCTAGACTGAGCCATTTCAACAGTCCCTAGGACACAGTTAGGATAATCTGCCATGTTTCTTCTAATGATACATTTTTTTTTCTCCTGGGAAAGAAACAGATTGTTGTTTCCAATTTTGGCCTACCTCTCCCTTGCCTATTCTCATCTAGTTAATGATCACATTAAATATGTCTATTTCTTTTGTTACCTTGGCATAGCACTTGTGACTATTCTACATACTTGTTTTGCTGGCATCAATGAGAAGCATTGGCCACAATCTTTATTCCATTCCAGCTTTTGACTTTGACTTGCCCTGATCAAGTTAATTTGCTTGAACAAGCATCTGTCTCTAATTTTTCCTGTTTATTAACTTTCTGTGAGATTAGAAACCAGATAACTAAGAATATTATCATTTTGCATTCAATTAGTACATTCAAGATTCTGAGTGGGTGGCTAAGGAGTCAAATCTATGGATTCTGTAAGAGCTTTATCAGGAGTAATGGGGCTTTCTAAAAGAGTTTTCAAGTCATATTTATTTTACTTCTGTTTCCAGGGTTATTTATGTTACAAAGCAAATGTGTCTAACATGAGACCCTCAGGCTGCATGCTTCCCATACTCCCAAGTGTAGCCAAATCAGATTAAAATGTAATTTTGAAATATTTAACAACATGAATAAAAATATACCTATTTAATATTATATTTTAAAACTAAGCTGGTATGTTCATACAGATTTTTATATGTGATTTAGTGGCCCCCTATTTCTATTTGAAACACTATTGTCATAGAGCAAAGCTTAAACTGTGGGCTGCAACCACATATGGGGTCACAAAACTGAATGTGGGGGTCATGAAAAATTCAAAATGTAAATGGTATCAAATATTCATTCTGCCAAGATTTGATTCTTTATGTAAAAACAAACAAGTATATCCATCTTATTAGTATGCAAATTTACTTTTGTCCTTAATAAGAGATAAAAGTGTAGGTATACCAAAGAATTGTTTTAAAATAAATTTCATTGTGATTTGTTATCAATAAATGTTGATATGTATGTTTATTTTACATATCCAGGGTTGAATAAAAATTTCTTGGATGAAAAGGAGTCATGAAAAGAAAAAGTTTAAGAAGTCCTGTTAGAGTGGTGTGAGTTTTCTGAATAGATTACCTTATGAATAAGTTATTATTAGAATTTGTTAAAAACATAAAAACTGTATTTAGATTCTTTTTATTTTCCATGTGTAGGGGGATTTCTTTTGTTTAAATTGAGCTAATGAGTAGAGAAGTCAAACCTTAGGCTGAAAGCATGCACCAATTTTAAATGGAAAAATGAGGGTAATGTACAAATTGATTGGTGTTCTCAATGAATCTGATTTGTTTTTAAAGACCTTAATATGCCTTTAATTTCCCTCTCTTGTACCTGTCATTTCCATGTTACAAGTATTAGTAAGGCCTTTTGAGCTAAAATTGGAAAATAGTTATGAAACTTGAAAAGTATCCCTTAATAACCCAAATTTGCCCAGCTAGATTTTTATCAGAGGGAGTAACCTTGTTTGTGTATACTGAATGAAGAAATAATTTGATTTCCATTTTAGGTTCTCCTACAAATTTACTGTGGGTCTAGAATAAGTGATTTAACATTTTCTTTTTTGGTTCAGGTTTCCACAATTGTAAAACTGTAACCTTTGAACAAAAATGTTCTGATTGTTAAAAGAAATCATTACAATTTATAAATAAAATTATCATGTATATCACAAAGGCCGAAGGGCAATGGTGAGATCCAGAGTATATTCAAATAGGCTACAATATATCATCAATGAAGAATTGTTTAGAGAAATCATTCTGTCAGACAACTAAAATTTATTAAGTACCCACTATGGTCATAACTCCTCATCTTAGTGTCACTGAGGTTACAGTTACCTTGATCAAACTTTGTTTTCTAGGGGAATGAGAGAGGCAGGAAGGGCACCACATGCCTATGGTGAGAGGGGGCCATCTCAAGGTTGAAGACACTTGGTAGAAAGATTCAGACACAATGATAGAAAACAGACCTGGAATCCTGACACAAGGCAAGGTGGAGCAAGAAAAAGGCCTCTCTGCACAGACATCAGTCTCTCCATGAGTCTGTTCCATTTTCACAAAGACGAATAGATTTTTAAAAAAATTTTGTTGAGGGAGTGAGAAGCCAAAAAGCACCTAATTGAGAAACATCATGGAGGGAGGTGGAGAAGAAAGCATAGTAGTATAAAATAAAATGATCATAAGTACTTTTTTGTATTGCTGATTTCTTTCAGGATTCTTTTAGTAAAATCAAATTTATAATGTGTTTTTAAATAAAGTGAGAACTGTCTATAAAAAGCTAGAATTTATACCTGGTTTTAGGTCTTCACTGGGAATCTTGGAATGTATTTCTAAAGATAAGGCTGAGGGGTGAGTCGGGGATGAGTGGGGAGGGAGGGTAACTACTCCTTTTGACTGGCACTTTTCTAAGTACTGGGGTTGCAAAAAACAATCTCTGCTCTCAAGGACCTCACAGATTAATAGGGAAAGCAACATGAGCAGAACAGTATAATAGTCACATATGATATGGACAGAATGAATTGAAAACAATCTTTTTTTTGAGGGAAGGTACTAGAATTAAAGGGGTTCAAAAAAGGCTTCTTATAAAAGATGGAACTTTACTTGGAACACGAAGAAAATCTAGAGGCAGAAATAAGGAAGGAGAGAATTCCAAGTGTTGAGGACAGAAGTGAAAATGTCCAGCATCAGGAGATGGAGTATCTTGTTTGAGGAATAGCAAGAAGGGCAGTATCATTAGATCACAGTGTATGTAGGGAGTGTATAAGGTATAAGAAGACTAGAAAGGTTGGGGAGGGGAGACAATATTGAAAGGGCTTTGAATGTCAAACAGAAAATATATATTTAATCTTAGAAGTGATAGAAAGCCACTGGAATTTATTAAAGGTGGGAGGAGATAGGCAGGGTAACATGGACTTACTTGTACTTTAGGAAAATCTCTTTGATAGTTGTATGAAGAATGAACTAGAAGTGGCACAGAATTCAAACATTAGGTCATTGCATCTGTCTAGGTTTGAAATAATGAGGGCCTGCAGTAAGGTGTTGTCAGTGTCAGAAGAGAAAAGAGGGCCTATTTCAGAGATCTTATGGAGCTAAGACATTGGACATGGGGTTGAGGTAGTGTGAGGGTCAAAGATGTCACTTGGCTTGAAAGCCTATGTGACTAAGAGGCTGGCAGTTTCCTCAACAGTAATAGGAAGTTTGAAAAGGAGAGGATTTGGGAGTGGAGGCAGAAATAATGAATTCAATTTTGGACATGTTGAGTTTATTTAGTCTATAAGATGTCCAAAAAGCGGTTGGAGACGTGACAAGAGATCAACAAAGAGGTTAGGGCTTGATGAAAGATTTGGGAATTATCAGCATAGAGATGATAATTGAGTCTATGTGAGTTGATAAGATTGCCAAGTGAAGTAATATATAGGGCATAGGTACAAAAGATGCCATCAGAACGATGAATGATTACAAAAGACAGTAGACTGTTTATATAATGAGAAGGTTTAAAGGAATGTTTCCAGAATTTTGTATGGATTCCCCTCAGGAAGGCATAAAGTGAGTACTAAGGCAGATAAAGGTATAAGGATATGTTACAATCTGTACAGATGGTGAGAGCCCACATTGATAAGCTCATGTAAACATTTTAGTTTCAAAATAGATTGATACATCCTCTCAGAAAGCACATAGAATTACTCATTCCACTTTCATGACTCTATTTTATGATAAACTCCGTGTGTGTGTGTGTGTGTGTGTGTGTGTGTAGTTATATGTGTATGGTTGTGTATATGTATGTATAAGCATATATAGAAACCATTTCTAGTTCCCACTTATCTAAATATGCAGGATAAATATTTTGCTAAAACTACTTGAAACATCAATAAACTCATAGAGACCAATATTCTAATTGAAAAAAATAATACATCAACTTGATTTGAAATTGTTATTTACTTCAAAGGCTGACAATCTTCTTACAGAAAAATAACAGGAGACAAACTATAAACACAAGAAATATACATTTAACTATGGGCCAAATTATCCATAGTAAATGAAATAGCCTGAATAGACTCCTAAGATTCATTTTGCATTTCATATAAATAGAAATCACACTTTATATTACTCCTAAAATTTCTCCTTTAAAAAATGTACACTGTTTAAGAATCTGGGCATAGAAATGTGCTAGGATTGCTCTAATGAGGCAAGAACCACTCCAAACCATTATGTAAGCTAAATGATAGGTAGCAGCCTACCCCTGTAGATCACACTCTTAAAAGTATTTTTCAAGGATGAGCAGAAAGTACCCCCTTATAATAAATAACAATAAACTTTTGTTAGGACTTGTATTATTTAGCTTTTAAGGTAGTTAGGCACTCTAAATCCTATTAAGCACCCCTGTTCTAAAAGTAAACCTCACTAGACATGGAAATACAGGCTCCAGCAAATCTGAAATGAACATGAATGGGATTTCACAGCACTCTTAGTCAAAAATGTTTTTGAACAAAGATGAGCTAAGACTATTTGTCATTTCTGTTCAAATGAGGTTATAGCACATCAAAGGTGCTGCTGGAAAACTGGAGGTGTTAATGGGTATGAATCATGACACTTTGATTTCTTTAAACTCTGTCATGCAGCATCATGATGAGATTAAATGTAAGAATTATTTCCTGAGTCTGAAATAGTTCTCCAATTTCTGTTATTCCAATGCCTAATTACTAAGTCAAAGTGTTCATTCTCTCTGCATTTCTGGAATTATAATGTTAAAATTATAATTTTTTTCTTTTGCTTTCTCTGCTTTGGCACTTTCCACATCTATATGGAAATGTTGATTATTTAAAGTACAATATTCATTTTCAGGAAAGCAGAATGAAGTCAGGAAGATGGAACTGAGTTCAAGTAGTACCTCAGATAAATTATTAGCTATATAATTATGGGCTAGTACTTAAACTTTAGCTATTCCCAAATAACTCTCTAAAACTCTGATTTGATAACCTGTGTAGAAAATTTCTGTACCAAAGATTTTTCCACCCACATGAAATTACAAGTCTGGGAGGAAATAGAACCCCATACATACATTTACAACTAAAAATAGTCATGTTTAGTACACTCAGTAAAATCAGCAACTGACTCAATATGTGAAGTCATTTTTTTAACAGTCCATTGAACTATTCATTTTATTCTCATGTTCCAGTTCTCATTACTATTCTTGGTTGCTTTCTAAGAATTATGAAACTAAGATGAGTAATTAATTAATTGTTCCATTTAAAAATCAAGGGGAACAATTTTGACACTTTTTGTTTCAAAATGTATATGTGAATATATATCTAAGACTAGATGTGAGAGTATTTGACATGCAATATTGTTCTCATTGCAATGAAGTCTACTTCCTTCCTTTCATTTATACCCTTTTAATTCCTTCTTATGTTCTTGTAACATTTTCCTGGGAGAAACATAACCTCTGTTACTTATGAAAGATAAGGAAAGGACTTCTATTAGGATGGGTAAAAAGAGAAATAGGACATGTGATTTGCACAAAAGAACTAGCAAACTTCAGAATAGTTAAATGATATAGTCTGGCATTGAGCTGAAGTACAGCTAAGAATTCTGGGCATTGACCTATCTGTCATTTTAAAGAATCTTTGTGACCATGCTGAACCTTTGGCATTCAAAGGCCTATTTAGGTCCAACTATCTTTTTTTAAAAACTGTGTATCAAAGCTTTATTCTGTTTTCTGTTTCACTGGTTTGATGACTGTATTGCTGTTTCTGATTTATTGTATCTCTGTAAGAAGGGGACCACCAAAACATTTTTTCCTCTAGTGAAACTGTATGGATTTTCACCAGTGGATATTAGCAATAATTATGTTGGGTTCTAAAATGAATTCCCAGTTTTGCTTGTTGACCCTTCATCCTATATCAGAAGAACCCAAATAGTAACTACTGAGTAAATTTAGAATGATGTGAGAGAACAGGAATGGACCATAGGAAGTTACTTGGTTTCATACTCCATCTTTAGTGGAATAAAAATTTTATTCAATAGCATGAAGAGAGGGCTTTAGGCAAACTACTAAAGTAATATTCATGACTTAGTTCTTTTCCCCCTTTTCAGTTCCAAATCATAGCTTCCAAAATGTGAACAGCCTGTGTTTATTTGTATATATAGGTTTTGTGTATCATTAAATATGATGCAGCTACTTTTAAATGCTGTCATTATAACTTGATGACGAGTTGTTCAATGATTTAGCCTTGGCAGCCCAAAAGTCAATATATACAAGGAAGTGAAAGCATGTTTTCAAATGAAATTTGCTGAAAGAATGAGCCATGCATATTGCTTAATATGGCACAGTATTATTTCATCCTTGGGAATGCTTTGTTTAATTTACAGCTTTATGAAAATAAGCACAAGTTGTGCCTGTTAACATATGTTAGAATATTTTGTTAACTATCACTTAGCATTCATATAATCCAAAAACCATTTGCCCATCACTTACATTCTTTGTTTATTATTATTAGGCTGGAGTTGCCTTGGGTGAGTCTATATTTATGAAAATTATCTGACTTCTATTTTGATCCATAAATATTATAAGATATTTCTTTGCTACAGTTACTTACAATAATTTTATATTGATGAACAAATCTTGTTCCTTGTTTTTCAACGTTTAGGTAAAAGTATCTTTTAAAGGCCTTAAATGATTAGTTAACAAATATATTGCATCTTGCTGTCAGTAGATCGGGTAACTAAAATAGAGGAGCACTGCAAGTTGGATTGAAGGCACTTTTCTGAGTCCATTATTTATGAGCACAATCAGAGTGATGAAAGTTCAATCAAGTTAGAAATCATAAGGAAAAAAGAAATGATAAGAAATAGCAAATTATATCAAAATAGTAGGCTGATATAATAGAAAAAATGCTCTCGATTTCTAATTACAACACTTTCTAGCTATGAAACCTTCAACAAATCTTCCCTTTCTGTTCTTTGGATTCTTTTTTTCTGTATAATGGTGTTAACTTATATAATCTTTAAGTTTCCTGCCAGTTATAACATATTATAAGTCTGTAACACTGAATTTAGAATTCTCAGAATGGATTATTTCAACTCTATCACTGATAACACACATAAAATGTGACTATTGGTATAGTGCAAAATGAACCAGGTTTCAAAGTAAGTGTCTTTTGAGTGTAAATGTTTAATAAATATGTGTTGAATATAGATAAAAGAGTATGCTACTGAGAGTCACAAAACAAGTTCTAGTTCTAATTTTGCCATTAATTAGCAACATAATTGGAGTATAAATCATTTCACCAGTCGACATAAGTTTCCATTCTGTAAAATGAGATTTACTAGCATCCATCTAAATTATCTATAAAATCCCTAAATTTTTTAATGTTCTAAAGTCTAGAATTATTTCAAGAAAACCAAAACTGGATAATGCTTTATCAAATTAGCTTGATTTGTGAAATTTAAGGAAAATAAAAATCTTAAATGAGGGAGGAACATGATTTTCTTTAGGATTTTCTTCATTATTCTGTAGAGTAAGTGGGTCAAACACATCATTTAAACAATTATAGAGACATAGTTCAATTTCAAATCTTTATAACTTCAAGATAAAAATGATATGATTGACCTATTCAGAATGCAGTCATTGATTTATCCTCTTATAATTTCTTATAATATGTAGATATGGTTAAAATGGGATGGGAAACATTTATTTGAAGAAAGCATATCATCAGATGACATTGTAATTTCCATTGTTAAAAATAATTTCACTGTGATTGTTCAAATCAGGTACAATTAAATATGGTGAATAGAAGTATTTTTGATTCATTATAAATCATGTGTCCACTGCAGTTATTTCAGCTGGAACTTGTGTTCTCTGTGCCATTTAAATATGAACTCCTTGAAAGCAGGGGCTGTCTTACTTTTCTATTTGTAACTCCACTCCTTAATTCAGAGTTTTACATATAAGAATCACTTAATAAATTCTTCTTCTTCTACTACTTATTCATCAAAACAGTAGCCACTCAAACTGGTATGCTAGTCTATTTTTAAAAATACAAGTGAATCCCAGGATTAAAAATGAAAACTAGCTAAGGGCAATATAGAAAAGTAGTTGGAGAATAGCCAATTTTAGTTTAAAAAAAGCAGCATTTTGAATTCTTATTATAATGAGTTCTCCTTTCATATAGTCAAAGTATAGTCAAATATTTCAGTATATTAACTGTAACCTCTCTGGGGAAATACCATGGTAACATTTTTATTTCCTCATTTTATAGATTGATAAACGAGGTAGGTAGAGGGAGTGATTTATCTGAGGCAGCATTGAAAAGAGAACCTAATCCTTTTTATCCACTAGCCCATGCTATTTTACAAAGTCTTAGAGATTATAATACTATAAAGTTAGCTATAAATTCTTCTATTCATTCATGAAACAAGTATGGAACAAGTGTTTACAAAGTAAACATCACGTATTGCCCCATCCATATACTTCAACTCTACCTTGGAGAAAGTGATTACCCTTTAATGAGTAAGTCAACTTAGTTCTGAATTGACCTAACCTGGGTCCCACTATAAGGAGTGTAATAAAGATTGATTAATTGTAACAGTGCCATTTGGATGTGAATGTTTTATCATATGGCTTAAGACAACCAAATTATTCACAGAATAATTATTCATAACAATAAATAAAATCCTGTTTAAGGACTTGCTTGTAAACTAATCTTTAGTTTCCTGACTATAGGACCACAATTATCTGCATCTCATGAAAATCAATGATTTTCTTAAACTAGTGTTGATTCTGTCTGTCTCAAATCTTTGAAATGAAGTCAAGTTATAGCAAGAATAATTATATTTTCTGAGTTGTTTCGTCATAAACAAGATAAGAACCTTAAGTATTATGAAGGTCAAAGCTATATGGATTTTAGAGTCCATGGAGAAATGTGGTCAAGAAACATTGGTATTTATAGCTCTAGGGACGCCAAAAAGCATCACAACCAACAACATCCCATTTCCAGTGAAACACTTTCATGGGTTTTAAAGTTGTGTCATTCCTTTCCCTAGCACTAATGATTGTCTAGAAAAAATAAATAAAGTATTCTGGGAGCAGCACTTCCATCTGAAGTGCCTTCCTCCATCTTTGTTGACATTCATATATTTCCACTTTGAGAGAAAAAAAACTCCTCAAACTCCTCAGAAAGGATTTATCAAAGTAAATGAAAATGTTTATCTATATATTACCTATTCTCAGTGATTATTGTGAAGTTTCTTCCAGATGGCATTTTTATATTTATGGCTATATAATGCTGTCTGGAGATGTCTGGAAATGTCACACTATGTTGTCCTAAAAATAGTAAACAAACAATCCACCAGAACTGTCCAAATGAATTGTTCAGTGCTGCTGGTGAATATGGCATAATTCAAACTGTATATACATTTATTAGACAGTAAAATGTAAACTCCTTGTGGGCAAGGACTGTTTCATATTTGTCTCTGTATCCTCAGAACATAGCATAGTGTTCATAATATACAATAGATGCTTAATTTGAGCACTGAAGGAGGCTCATGAGAATCTTAAACAAAGTGGTGTAGTAAAAACGGCCCGATTCTGTGGCCACAATTAAATATAAGTATGTGTAAACAACATTAAGCTATTTACCTACACCTTACTGAGTGATTCAAAGCTTAGTTACACAGGATTGAAAAATTGTCCATGTTACAGGAAAACCTGTACTCTAGGAAAAAAGGAAGTGGAATCGTACAGGCAATTAAATGCACACACGGTAATAACAAAAATCACACAATTTAACAATTGCTATTTTTCAGGAGCTCTTTGAGCACTGGTTCTGACATGAGGTGCTTCAATATGCCTACTTTGTTTTTCAGTCACCTTGTCCACATTCTCTCAGAATATCAGATGAGGAAATAAAATGTTTGCTAATAAAAATGACCCAATGGGTCACTTTGGTGGATCACAAGGGAAGATCTAACATTCAGAATCTTGGACCATACATGCATGCTTATTGCCCTTGTTGCTTCTGTTCTGATGACTTTGAGTGACTGGAGCTCCCAGACTGGTATGCTGGTGTAACAGGAAATTGGAATCCATATCCATTATACCCATCCAAGTAGACACACTGGAAGAAACTGATGGGAGCTGTGGAAAAGAATACACAGGCTTGTTACGTACAGCTATTAATTTGGAACACAAGAGACAAGAACAGTAAAAATAAATAGACTTTATTTTTAAAAGCCAAAGTACAGAGTTTATAGAAATGGACAGAAATCTCTTGCTTTCAGTGAACATTAATATAATATCAGACTTCAAAGCTTGCCAGTACCAAGTGTGTAGAGAAAATGAACTGTTTCAAATGCTGTAATTAGCTTATGAAGTTGTTACAAGATTTAAAGTGAAAGAAGATCCAAGATGTGTCAGGCCCTGGATTTTCAAGCAGATTCATGTGTATTATTTGGACTATGAGAAAAAGGAGGGGAAATCAATGTTATATTGCATGACCTAAGGGACTTGGAGTAGGAAGGAAATGTACTCAAAGTCCACCTCAGCTATTTACCAGTTGTGTGACCATGGACAAGTAACTTATCTTTTGAAAGCATATTTCACTATAAAAAAGGAATAGTAATAACTGCAGGATCTACGTCATATGAGTCTCAAAGGAGACCATTTGGTAAAACATATCATAAATTTTAAAATGCTATATAAATTCTAGCCATTATTATAAAGTGCAAACAACTGTAATGTAATGGTGGCAATTTCTTTACCCATTAGCTCTGTTGCCAGTTGGACAGTTGTCTGTAGAGAAAAGCTATGTTTATCCTGAACTGAGGGTTATATTTTCCCCAACATCCTTCTGCCTAGATAGAAGCATTCTTGTTCCAAACCAGATGTCAATATAAAAAACACAGATATATAATGTCTGGTAAGGGAAGTAGATGGGAAAATGTATGAAAAATGGGTAATATTAGAGATTAAGGTTGGAAGGAGATGGGGAATATGATCCCAAAGATAAAATACTGAGCTATTGAGGAGGGATAGAAAGTAAAACATGTATGGCTTAGCAAGTTCCTGGCACATAGTAGATACTTAAAAATGTTGATTGATTGATTGAGGAGGATAAGATAAACAGAAAATGTCCATGTTTATGGCAATGCTTCCCTACAGGATTTCTCTCTGATATGGGAAGCAAAGAGAGGGAAGCAATTAGTTGCCTGTCCAGCAGTAGCCCTTAACAGTATCAATGAACAAATAAAGGTAAAGTCAACCAATAAAATTCATCAGTATAAGAAGAATTTGAACTATATGATCAGAGGTAACTATAGTAAACTCTGTTAGGAAAAGAAGACACGAAATGGAGGAGGGCTATAACAGTTGCCTTTAGGCTTCACAAAAAAAGCTGTTAAGTCAAAATACAGATTAACTTTGCTTTCTTTCTTCTTTGATAGAACTCAGAGCAATGGACAGCAAAAACAAACAAAAACATAATGAGAGGCGATGTGGTATGATAGAAAGAATGTGAAATCTGGAGTCAGAGGACTTGTGTTCAATTCTCAGTTCTGCCATTCTCTACCATTTACACACTCTGGACCAGTTTTTTCAACTTCAAAAAGTGGGAGTTGAATTAGATACTCTCAAGGATCTATTCCATCTCTAAGGCTATAAGCCTATGTACAACTTTCTATTCTGCAAATATTACTAGCAAGTATTTCTTCGATCTGACATCTATAGATTTTGGTTATAATGTTGTTGTAAGAATTTATTTTTTGGGTTTCTAATTGATTCTATTTCACTTTGTCTTCAGTTTCTAATGGGGTTGGACAATTTTCATTCATGATTTCTTAAAATAAAAAAAAATCTGCAATTTTTTCTCTTCTTGACCTATATTCTGGGTCTGGTGTATTTACTAAGCAACATTTCACATTTGCTTCTATTTTCCTCAGTCTTTTGATTTTTTGAAAAAAATTCTTGTTTCATAGAGTAATTAACTTTTGCTTAATTCACTCCAATTTTCATTTAGGTAAGATTTTGTATATCACATATTAAACTTAATTCTTTTTTTAAAGACTTTCCTTTAGAGTTATTTCCTTTCCAATTATTTTCTCTAGATAACATATTTCATTTTATAGTAATAGCTAGTATTTAGATAATATTTAGAAAGTTGCAATGTGCTATACATATATTATCTCATTTGATCCTCACATCAACCCTGTGAGGCTGGTACAATCCATCATTTAAAAATTTTTGTTTTATTTTTTCTAGAAATTATAGGTGACTTTATCATCAAATTGTGTTTCACTGAAACTCTTCTTCCAGAAATGGTAGAATTCTTCTCTTCTTTTGGATTTATTTCATGTGAATCTCAGTCTCCAAAATAATTCCCTGTCATCAATGTTTCTTCAAGTCTAAAATATCATACACGCATGTGTCTGTATATGCACATTCATGCATATATGCACATGCATTTATCCACACATATACATACACATATACATATGTGCTTTTATATCTATATACACATGTGTATCTATTTATCTCTCTTTCAATCATTTATATTTTACTGATCTTCACCATGACTGTTGGTGGATATTCTCTGCTTCAGAATTTGGCACTTTGTAAACATTATATGACAAATGTTTAAATTAAGGCTTTTACAAAGAGCGCTTTATTTGGACTGTCTAGAAATTGTTTTCTGCAATATGGTTAGGGACCAATACCATATTCCATTTTCACTAGAAGAAAAATGTCAAATTTATTAGTGCAGGGATAATGAGCTAGCAAGGATGCTGAATTTTATAACTGAATATGAACATTGATTACATATTAGAATCAATATTCACACAGAGAAAGTGAATATTATTAGTCTATTACATAGTGGAAAAAAATTTGGGCTCTTAGGGACAGAAGTCATTTTCTATACTGTTGATTTGCTGTGGTCTAGTTCTATTTCTTTTCTATTTGATGTAAGGAAATTTAGCACATCAGGCTCGGCAATTCTAGTCCAGATATTGTAGTAAAAGACAGAGTCAGGCATAAATTCAGTGATTGTACTTATGAAACAGAGTTTTATAGGGCTGTTTGCCATAAATGCTGGGATAGTCATCATTATCATGTAATTTTTCTTCTACTAAGTGCCTCTTGCCTGACACAAAAAGTGACTAGTTCCTCTTTGAGAGAGAGAGAGAAAAAAATGACCTACTTTAAAGTCATGTTTGATGTCTGTACTAAAAATCTTCTTCCAGGAGTAGATTTTTGGCTTTTCGTGAAGAAATCTTCAAGCTTAGTTTCAAATACTTTGCTTAATATGAGGAGAATAAGCAACATATAAGTTAGTCATCAATAAACTCACCTTTTTCTTTCTTCATGGATGTAATGTCTTCAGTTTCCTCTGGTGTATATAAAAAATATAAAAGCATATATCGCTTGAGAGAACTACCTTAGCATTAATGTATAGAGGACAAAACTATATATTTGAGGGCACTAACATATTTGAACTCAAATCTGAGCAGAAAGAAGTGATGTTTGCCTCAGGAAAGTTTTTCTTAAGTCTTCATATTAGAACACCAATGTGTAAAAGACCAAAGAAAAGCCAGATATAAGTAGAAAAGTTATCCAGAAAAGAGGCTAATATTCATCCAAAAAAGAGGGAAAAGTGGGGCAGATAGGTGGTGCAGTGGATAGAGCACCAGGCCTGAAGTTGGGAGGGCCTGGGTTCAAATCTGGTCTCAGACACTTAACACTTTCTTGATTGTGTGACCCTGAGCAAGTCACTTAATCCCAATTGCTTCAGAAAAAAAAGGAAAAGTAGTAAAATGAAACTGGCATAGATTTACTGAATGGGAATGAAAGGTTCCCATTTGAGTATCTACTGTTTGCATCTCATTTTTCTGGACAGTTCTTAGATATTAGAATAATAGTGATAAAGTGTGGATCCTAGCTCCCTATTTATTTGATTGATTTTTTTTCCTAATATTTGAATAACTTTCAATGGCCATACCTATTAAGAAAGCATATCAGCATTTTGGATGTATCATAATTTCTCTTTTTATTTTGGGGGTATGGAGATTGAGAATAAGAGAATGGGTAGCATTTCTGCATGTGAAAGTCATTTAGGGTCAAAGTATTGAGTGAAGAACCAAGGTTATCCATCTTATTCCCTAGGGGCTACTTTGTTAAACCTTCAAATCAAATAAGTGGCTTCATCTTATTTGGAGAGATCTATATAAAGGGGAGATAGTGGAATGAGACTTTTGGTGAGAAGCTGTAGGGTTTGAAATCAGGGAGACCTTGGTCTAGTATTGACTTAGTTATTCTCTATTAAATGCTAGCTATTATTTCTAACTAGATGAGCAACTTGAGACTTTATGTCATCCTTTGTTTTCTCATGTGTAAAATAAAGAAGTTGTACTAGTTGGATCTCAAAGGTACTTTACTAATTATAAAAACTCTGAGGAATAACATGGTATAGTGAAAGGAATATTAATTTTTGATTCTGAGGACTTCTGCTTGAATCCCAGTTTTGCAACTTACTGAATGATTTTGGTTATGTCACTTTATCTCATTAAATATATATCTGACTCCTTATAACTTGGAATTCTAGAAGGATAGCCATTCCTCAGTTTTATCTTCTTTAGGTTCAGTAATTCTCATTCTTTAGTCTTTTAGTGATTAGCATGTGGCCTAGCAGAAAGCAAGTATTCAATAAATACTTTCTGATTGATTAATAGACCCAATTTTTTTTATTTTTTATTATTTTATTTATTTTTTATTTTTCTTAATAGACCCAATTTTTAAATTAGTTATTAGCCAGTGACAGCTGTATTCTAATCATAAAAGCAGTCATCACAGAAAATCATACCACTCATGAGTGGAAAACAACTATTTCATATCAAATCAGTATTTCATACCAAATCCAGTAGCTCTGGAGTTAGAAAACTTCCCGGAAAATGATCACAGAGACTGGCAAGTAGAAGGTACCTTAGGAATTGTATAATTGAGCCTATTTGTTTTACAAATGAAGAAATGAGATTCAGAGACCTTAAATCACTTTTAAACAAAATCTAGTTAGTTGCTAGATCACAGCTCCTGACGCCTGTAATTGCCCATTATTTCCACTAGCCTACCAGTACTATATCAATAGATTGGGATTAATCTGTATGTTTTATCTTCCTAATGATGTCAACTATCCACTTGATTACCTCCTGAATGGCTGATGTTCTTACTGTCATGTAATACCCTCATCACTCTTGAAATCAAAATCTCTTTCTATTCTTTTTTTTCAAAGCCTGCTAATTACCAAAAGTGTCCCCAGTTTTCATTGAAGTGACTGACAGAAGGCTACAAAATTTGTTCACTACATATCATCAAATCCTGCCCAAATTGATGCTACTACACAATTCATTTAAGGAAGTCCACAATAAAAAGTCCCCCAAGAAAAATGAGAAAACATCTTACTCCTCTCACTTGCAAAGAACATTGTATGTATTACAAAAAAAATTGTTAATATATTGGTAAGTTTTGCTGATTTTTTTTCTCTTTTTCTACAGAAACAAACAAAAACAATAACCTAGGATGGCTCTCTTGGAAGAGGGAGACAAAAAGATAGAGAAATGTAAATTTAATATAAAAACAAAAGATTTTTTATCTTTATCTTTTTAAATAAAAATCTTTATCCTATTTAAATTTTTTTATCTTTTAAAATAAAAATATTTGTATTAAATAAAAGAAGTCTGTATTGAAAATACATATTTAACAGAAACCCAAGATTAGAAGAAAAGAGTAAAGTATACAGGTGGGGTAAGTGGGATCTAGATTTGTATTTTCATTGATGTGAGGAACTTCCAAGTAAGAAACTCTCTTTAATGAAGCAGATTCAAATTCATCTTTAACATTGTCCTAGAGATTTGCCTGGGGATTCTAAGCCACTAAATGATTTACTTTTAGTCCCTTAGGAGTATGCATTAGAGCTAGAAATCAGAGCTAGGGTCTCTTTACTATGCTGCCCCATCCTCCCCAAAACAAAGACACTAACAAACTACATGCATCAAGCTTACCCTTGACTTTCTTTGAAGATGGGACTTCATCATAGTCTTCTAGAGAAAATTTTTAAAAAGAAAAAATATGTCAGGAAGTATTTCATTTGCCTCTCCCCATTTCCAAAAGAGCAAATAGTTAAAATAACCTTAAAATTGGAAGTTCCATTGCACTATTTATTTGGCATTAACTTTAAAGAACTTTGTTCAACACAACCTAGTGATATATATCTGGAAGAGGGAAGAGTGTAGAACCTGGATCAAGTAAGTAGTCTCCCAGGGGGTCAGCAAGCTGAGAAGAAATCCAGAATGAAGGCTTTGGGTTGGCTTTGGCTGTCTCTGTTCTCTTTGACTTTTCTATTCCTATTCTAGTGTCCTTAGAACTTTAATTGGCAGCTTTTATCTTGTTCAGCTTTTAGGAACCAGAGTGCTATCTCAGGTATTATGAGTCCAAGAGGCAAAGAGATATTCAGGAAATTATAAGTATAATTATTGTACTTAAAGGCAGATTGCTTAGTTTTAAACTTTTCCTAAGGCAATTAAAAAGTATAGGCTAAGCATCTAGTCATGAATTTGAAATAAAACTTAAACACAATTCAGCCTAAGATAGCATTTTGCAAATTGTTTTGACTTTTGTGCTTTAACATTTTCTGACACTATTTGAATATATTAAATTCTCAAGAAAGTAATTTAAAGTTGAATAGTCATTTCACAATAGAATAAAACATTCTTCTTCAATACTATCTCTTCCATCCCCTCTGCTCATCACTAACTTTTTAACATTATTTGAATATGGTTCTGATGCCCATTTGTTTTTACTGATTCAAACATACTAATTGTCCCATAATAACTAGTTGCCTGGAAAGGTCACTATGCAAATGTACTTTAATAGGGAAGAGAGGTGGTCATTTGGGAGAACAAACTGTTGGATGAGAAGAATAATGCTTATGAAAAAAAATTAATGACAATTTTTTTCTTAGAATTAAAAGCTTATGCCACAATATTTTAAGTGGTCATATAAAGTAGAATTGAATTGATAAAATGCTGACATTCAGAGAACAGTATAACAGACTAATTGGCTAGTAATGATATGCAAGAGGAAAAAAAACAGACATTTGAATAGAACTTTGAATCACTAACTCAGAGAACATTTTTTCTGGAAGAAAACAGAGAGCATAGATACCAATCTCATATTAGAGGCGAAGAAATGAAGACTCAGAGAATGGAAGAAAATTGCCATTTAGACATGGCTAATTAGAAGACCAGAGGCTAAAACTAAAGTTTCCTGATTTCCAATCAGTTTACATTGAATGTACCTCAAAACACCCTCATTTAACAATTAGGTGAATCAATGACTTCAATCAACTTGATTTTATCCTTCCTGAACCTTCCTTCTAATGTAGATCATAACTCTCACAAGCTTCAGTAGGCAGAAATTACTGAGACTGGAAATAAGCTCACTGGGTAATGGCCAACCCTTTACTGATGGATCTTTCTGAATCAAATGCTTCTCTTTAGATTTCTGACCCATGATCCACTAAAAGACCTATCCTGAAGGTGTTTCCAGCTTGTCAGAAGTTATGCTTTGGTGGTGTAACTTTTCCAATCCCAAGGTGGCCTCATATAATTATGATCAGATGGATTTTCAACCCCAGAACATGAATGTTTTGAGAAAAAACTAAAAATAGTGCCAGAACAATTCAATGAATGAGTAAATCCAATCACTAAACATTTACTCTGTGTCATTATAGATTGAGGGAGTGTGGGGGGTTATAGCAGTAATATAAAATACTAATATTTTTGACATTTAAAAAATTCTTCATAAGTTATCAGAGAACTTTAAGATATATAGATCTTGGATCTTTTCTTTTTATCTGATCATAAAGGATATAACATTTAGATTTTGCTTTTCTCATATTCTTTAATCTTATTAGGTATAAACAATTAAGACAGATGGATTACAACCTCTGTTTACAATCCTGAAATAATACTTAACTGCTGAGTGCTTTCAGAAGAAAGAATTATGACAGAGAACATTGATTAGTCAATAAGGGTTTCCTGGGTACTTGCTATGTGCCAGAAATTAAGCTAGTTGTTGGAATATCAAAAAAGGAAATCATTTCTAATTTCAAGGAGTATATGTTCTTATGAGACATATAGATATCTTTTTATATTTAAATTTTATTTATTTTTTTTAATATTTTCTTTTTCCAGATACATGTAAATATAGCTTTCAACATTCACTTTAGTAAAATTGTTTTCTAAAATTTTCTCCCATTCCTCCTTTCTCTTTCCCAAGACAACAGTAAATATGATATAGGTTAAAAATGTGTAGTTATTTTAAACATATTTCTATATTTGTCATGTTGTGCAAAAAAATTAGATCAAAAGGGAAAATATTACAAGAAAGAAAAAAAAAACACAAGCAAGCAAACAACAACCAGCAACAAGATGAAAATACTATATATGCTTTGATCCACATTCAGTCTCCTTAGTTCTCTAATGTATATATCAACTATATAAATATAAGTAGGAAACCACTAACATTTGGCAAGTAGGGAATCAAGAAAAGTTTTCTCTAGAACATGGCACCTGAATGTAATCTCACAGGATTATCAAACTGTGTCTGACAAGTGAGGAAGAAGTATATTCTACACATGGGGGATGACCATTATAAGGGCATAGAGAACTCTCAATCTCTGGCTTTGTACCACTGTTGCAGAGATATAGTCTAGATTGGATTTTACTGTGGCTATAAAAAATATTTCAGTGATTCCTAAGAATATTCATTATCTAATAACCTGCTTACTTCTTGTGATAATACATAAGGACATTTTTGTCTTTACTTACTGGCTTTGGGACATTAGACAAGTCATTTAACCTTTCTGAAATTTATTCCCACTAAGGTCGCTTTCAGTTTTAAATCTATGATCTTTTTACATTTTATATAGATGGCTCCTTTGTATTTGTCAAAAAGTCAGTCAACTGGCATTCTTCTATGTGCTACACATTGTGTTAAGCACTTTTCTTTTGTATCAGAAATTTGTGTGCAAATTCTCTCCCTCCTAGGCATACTCTACATTACTCTGTAATTTCCTTCATAATGCAGTGACTTCATAGCATCTCTCTTGCTAAGGGTGGGACATCATTAGAAGGGACAATAGATTTGCAGTCAGAGGCAAAGTCTATCACTTGATACCCCTGTGCACTTCCTTTTTGTAAAAGGAAGGGGTTGGACTAGAGGACTTCTAATGTTTCTCCCAGATCTAAATCTATAATATTATCATTCCAGGATCTGGCCTAGTATCTTACACATAGTATTTCCTTAATACATTTTTTTCTGAGTTGATTTGAATTGTCTTGTTCAACATAAAATTAATAGGACTAGCTAATCTTTTAGATTTGAAGAGAGTTATTATAAAGCATATTATTCACTAATTAAATCTTTATATATTTAAAAATTGAGCAATAATGATATTTGACTGATCAGAACTTTTTCCATGGAGAAAAGGAATATTATGTTATAGTCTCAGCACAGGCAGATAATGGGAAGAGGTCCTTTTTTTCCCTTTTAAACAAAAAGACTAGATATGTGAATTACCATCTTTTACACTAAGAAAATCACAGATTTATCTTTTGAAACAATCAACTTAATATTGTTTTATATTTTATTGCTCAATAAAACAATAATAGCTCTACTAAATAGAAAATAGGTGGAGATTGTTTATTTTTTTAAAACCTCACATCAAAAGGAAAGGTCATTATTTTAAAAAAAATCACTTAATCCAACATCAAACTACATTATCAGAAAAAGCAAGAAATAAAATTACACTGGACAAAACTTATTCTTTTTGTCTTAGGAATTAAAAGGAAATAGGATGTAACAGACTCCATATTTAGCCATAATTTAAGGGTTGTTTGGGGAAAATCTCACTATGTAAGAAATTCATTGGATTGCTATTCTTACTTTTAAATCAGATTAGAAAATATGCTAAAATATTAGAATCTCAATAATTTGTTTGCAGTTATAAAATATTTACTCTTACACATACACAGAAGCATATGACCAGAATACATTGGATAAGCAATGGATAGGATCCATGCTATGTGTATCCATGAATGACCTCACTGAAATGTATTTATAAGAGTACATGATTAAAGCAATGTAGACTGGACAGACATGGATACCCTCTATATCACTGATGAGAGTTGCCCCATCAATGGGATGATAGATTCTTTTTTGTTCATGAACTTAAACATGCAGCAGTAGAAGAAAGAGTTTATCAAAATTAGGAGTAAAAATTCACATGTTTATTTATTAAGCAAAAGATCACATACCTCTTAAAAGTGGATAATTGGAATGGACCTTTTAAACACAATGAAACCACAAATAAGCATTTGGCCATCTGGAACCCTTAGTTTAATGTATTTATAATGATAGATAAAACCTCAGTTTTCTCTTTTTCAGTTTCTCAGAAGTTCATTGAATTACTAGACTTAGATGCTCCTCATAGAGCTGATAATTTGTTCTAGTCTCTTCCAGTGGGATGTATATCTTTTAACTATAGTACATGTGTGACGAGAGACTTAGTTGGTCCTCTGGCAATCATGACTGGAGGATTACCTCAAAAATGATTGGTTACTGAGCCAGGAACAGCTCTTTCCTCTTTTTAGTATGTTGTTTAAGACTGCCAGCTTTCCATTAAGTTTTCAGCAAAGTTGAGGGTAGAGGGGAAACAGTATTTATTTTCTTTCTGTCCCTCTAAAAACAATAGCACCTACAACTGATGCACAGTGCAGGAAGAATATGTATTTCCTGTTAAAAATATGTTTGATCCTAACTCTTCAGCTGCTTCTTCTGTTTTGTGTTTTTTACTTTGATTTCAGGTCAGCAAATATCTGTTATGAAAGACATTTCCAGACCTGGCAGCTAACTCATTAATTCTAGAGTTTTTGAATGTATACTAGTTACTCGGGTGGAGTTTCTTCTAGCAATTCCACAGCTTTTCCAAAGAGAAGATGACTACTGACAGACATATCCTGAGATTAAAAGATTAATGAACTATCTATCTATCTATCTATCTATCTATCTATCTATCTATCTATCTA
>JAJPUD010002328.1:40888-51435 GCA_023553655.1 Myrmecobius fasciatus
CTATCTATCTATCTATCTATCTATCTATCTATCTATCTATCTATCTATCTATCTATCTGTATATATGCTGAGAAGCTCCTGAGTCAATTGTAGACAATGAAAATCTGAAGAGAAAGTGAATTGTTCAGTAGTCCCAGAAAATGCTTTCAAGTTTCCAATAGATAATACAGGATGGTTTATTTTATGTTTTAAGTACCTGTTAATATGAGATCTTGAATGCTTTTTTTCAAGTATTTCTCTTGTGGTAGAAAAACAAATCTCTCTCTCTTATACCTGATATCTAATTTGTCCAATGAGTACTGTTTTCTGATAAGGGACTCTCCTGATCTCTTTTGGTGAAACCTATATGGAACTATAGCAATATTTGTTGTAGGTGTTTTTCCCAGAATTCCAAGTTCAAGACATAGCAAACCAGCAAGTTAAGAAAAAGTTTGATCTCTTTCAGTTGAGGTCAAACTGCTTCAAGACTGAACCTGATGCAGATCTCTTTTTCTAGGGCTTTTTTTCCTGGACTTCTTTGCTTCTGATGAGGTAGATAGCCCTTTGGATGGAAAAATGGTTAGAGAATATAGAGAATAATCTCAGGCTAGGGAGACTTAATTTCAATTGTAGCCTCTGGCATTGTAATAGCTATAAAGTCTCAGCAAGTCATTTTACCTCTAAGTGCACTAGACAGTTTTAAGACAAGTACTAATCTACCTTATGATGTTTTGTTTTTGTTTTTTTTTCCTGAAGATTCCAATGAAATCACAGGTTCAGATTAAAGGAAAAGCAAAAAAAAATAGGAATAAAAGCTATTTTGTGCTTTCAAGTTCTATGGGCTTAGAATATTGCAGAAAGAGAACACTGTTTTTAAAGACTTTAAAGCTTGGGAACTGGTTCAGCTTTAATGTAGCCAAAGTAGGAGTAACTAAATACTGAGCTATTCTTTTCTTTCCACTTATTCAATGCATAGGTAATAACTGGCCTTTCTTCTGGGTGTCCCAAAAGTCTTCACACTATTTAAAATGTATTATTTATAAATGAGACATTGAATGAAATAAAAACTTTTCTAGTTTAAAACTGGTCTAAGATTTTGAGGGCAGTCTATGTAGTGCCTTAAGAGTTACAAAATAAGATACATATACACACATACACTCTTACATTCATATGCATGTGTATATATATACACAAATATGTACATATAAACAAAGTACATATTATACATATGTATATGTGTGCATTTAAAACACACAGCACATATATAAATGCATGTATATGATGCATATATATAGAATACATGTATTTATATAGAATACTACATATTCATATACATATATATTATATATATATACACACACACAATTTTTTTTACTGTACTGTGGTAATATAATACAACACTGAGGTAAATGTTATTATCATATACATTTTATAGATGAAATAATTGACATTAACAGAGATTAAATAACTAATTATCTGAAGTAGAATTTGGAACTCAAGTCTTCTTGGCTCCAAATTCATTACTCTGCTTACTTCTTCACTTAACTCCTGGAAGCAAGGAGCTGTGTTAGGCTCTGAGGAGAATGTGATATTGCATAAAATTCAGTCTTAATTCTTAAAGTATACAAAATCTAATAGAAGAAATGATACAGAAACACATAGCTCTAATAAAATTCAATCTATGATGAACTCTATAAAGGAAATAGAAATTAAATCCTAGAGGAATTAGAGATTATTAGGAAGAATATTTTGGAAAAGGTGGTATTGGAACTAGAGGAGATGGTGCTCAGGGAGGGCACTCTAGGTAAGAGAAATACCATTTTAAAAAACAAGGAAGCAGGAAAGTACAAAACTCATTCAGTAGAGCAAATAGTTTATATAATTTGAATATCTTTAGTGGCGTTTAAATTGGAGATCCTGGTAATATTGAGAACAAAAGGGCTTGAATGCCAGGCTAAGCAGGTTAGACTTTATGCTTTCCAGAGGTCAGTAAACTATAACCTACAGACTATGTCATAAATCCATCTTTTTTTTTTGTATGACTTGTTCATATTTTTAATAAAAGTTTTATTGTTTTATTATATTTATGAATATAAAAACCATTATTCAAGTAAAAAATAGGCAGATATATTTTGCACCTAAAACTGTAGTTGTCAATTCCTTTAGTCCTGAACAATCCAATGAATAACATTAGAAAACAAGATGATCCAAATTGAACGTTATAAAAAATAATATGATGACCATGTAGAAGATAGATTAGAAGGAAGGAGAATAGAATTATAGATTAAGAATTACAATGATCATTAGAGAACATTTATTCCAACACAATAATTTTAAAAATGAGGAAATAGAAACAGAGAAATTAAGTGAATAATAGTCAATAGAGAAGATCCATATTAATTGCAGGATTCCTCCCAAGCCCAGTTCAAAGTATAACATGTTTGCTATTGAAGTAAATGAGATTAACAGAAATCATATGATTATTTCAACAGATGCAGAAAAAGCATTTGACAAAATTCAACAGTCATTTCTTTAAAAACACCACAGAACATAGCAATAAATGGAGTTTTCCTTAAAATGATCAGTACCATCTATTTAAAATCACCAATAAGCATAATCTGTAATAAGAATAAGCTGGAAGCATTTCCAATAAGATCAGGGGTGAAACAAGGTTGCCTACTATCACCAGTACTATTCAATATTGTATTAGAAATGTTAGCATTTTCAATAAGAAAAAAGAAATTAAAGAATTTAGAGTAGTTAATGAGGAAACATAATTGTCACTGCCGATAACAAGATAAGAAAATCAACTAAAAACTACCAGAAACAACAACTTTAGCTAAGTTGTAGGATATAAAATAAATCCACGTAAATAATCAGCATTTCTATATGTTATCCACAAACTCCAGCAGCAAGAGATACAAAGAGAAATTCCATTTAAAATAACTATTGATAATATAAAATATTTTGGAGTCTCCCTCTCAAGACAAAGTCAGGAAGTATATGAACACAATTACAAAACATTTTCCACACAAATAAAGGCAGATCTAAACAACTGAAAGAATATCAAGTGCTCATGAATAGGTCAAGCTAATATAATAAAAATGATAATTCTATCTAATCTATTCAGTGCCATACCAAACTGCCAAAAAATTACTTTACAGAGCTATAAAAAATAATAACAAAGTTCATCTGCAAGAACAAAAGGTCAAGAATTTCAAGGGAATTTATGAAAATTGTTGACTATTGTTGGCAGAGTTGTGAACTGGTTCAACCATACTGGAGAGCAATATGAAACTATGTCCAAAGGGCTATCAAACTGTGTATATACTTTGATCCATCGGTTTCTCTACTAGATCTCTATCCCAAAGAGATCATTAAAAAAGGAAAAGGATCCATGTGCAAAAGTATTTGTAACAGTTCTTTTTGTAATGTCAAGGAACAAGGAAATGCTAAGGAACTGATGGATGCTCATCAGTTGGAGAATGGCTGAATAAGTTATGGTATATGAATGTTATGGAATATTATTGTTCTTTAAGAAATGATCAGGAGGATGATTTCAGAAAGGCCCAGAGAGACTTACATGAACTGATGCTGAGTGATATGAGCAGAACCAAGAGAATATTGTACATAGCAATAACAAGATTATGGGAAGATCAATACTAATGGACATTGCTCTTTTTGACAATGAGGCCATTAAGTCCAGTTCCAACAGACTTGTGAGGGAGAGAGCTATCTGCATCCAGAAAGAGAACTGTGGGCACTGAGTATGGATCACAATATAGTATTTTCACTTTTTGTTATTTACTTGCATTTACTTTCTCATTTTTTCCCCTTTTTGATCTGATTTTTCTTGTTCAGCATGATAACTGGAAATATGTATAGAAGAACTGCTCATGTTTAACATATATTGGATTACTTACTGTCTAGAGGAAGGGTGGGGGGAAGGGAGGGAGAGAAAATTTGGAACACAGGTTTTGCAAGTGTGAATGTTGAAAACTATCTTTGCATACATTTTGAAAATAAAAAACTATTATTAAAATTAAAATAAATAAGATTAATTATAAGATAATTACTATAGTTCAAGTAAGAATTCACAACAGCTTGAACTTGAGTGGTTGGCAGAGTAGAAGGAATAGTGATATTAGAGTGAGAAAAACAGGTCTGGAGTCACAATGTCATTTTTTTTTATCTATGTGACCCTGGAGAAATCATTTAATAAAGTCTCATTTTCCTCATATAAAAAAGACCCCATTAAATAATGGGGTCAATACAGAACAATATGGAAATATGGAAGAGTTGGTAGTATAATTGATAGAACTTTAATAATGAAGGGTAGAGATTCAAGGATCATTGATGTTTTAAACTTTGGATGATTAGAAAAAATGGTGGCATAAATTTTGAGTGAGGCACTTAATATGAAAAAAAGGAAAATGCATTTTTCTGTAGATCTTTTAGCTCTACAGGGAGTTGTACGAAATATAATTTTAAATTTCTATTTGTTTATTTAAATGTCTACTTGTCAATCATTGGGGAAATGAATTATAGTTTAGTAAAGAATTTCCAAGTTTAGAGAGCTATATTTGGGAATAATTTTCATATTTAATACTTTATGATGTGGAAGCAGATAAGATCACAGAAAGAAAGAGTATAAACAGAAAAGAAAAAAAAGAGTCAAACACAAAACTGAAAATTCTCATCTTTAGAGAGTTTAGAAAGAAGAATAAATAATAAATGGAAAAAATGAAATATGGAAATATTAGGATGCCTATAGAAGTAGTATGTTCTCCTTCAATGAGAATCTTCTAACAATAGCAGAATTGGTTGAAGGATTTCTATTCAGCCACAGTCTGAACTATATAACTCCTGAAATCCCCTTCAACCTTGAGATTCAGTGATATTATGTATATTCCAAAGTCAAAAGAAGAGAGAATTGTGATCAGTGCCAAACTGTACCATTCAAAGAATATCTTTAATTACCAAAGGATGGACTTGATTTCACCAGTATGGGGAATCCCAGATAAGGAAATTCTCTCTACTAAAGAAGATAGACACCTTCAGTTTTAAAGTGTTGTTGAATACTAAAGGGTTAAATTACTTTTTATCCAGTGTCCTACAGTCTGAATATGAGAGATGTCACAGAATATCAAAGCTAGAAATCTGTATTCTTCTTTAGATAGTCTTTCTAATCTCAGTCATCTAAATTCCTTCAACTGATCTCTCAATATAGTTTCTTGTCTTTTAGCCATACTCCCCTAGAAGTGCTTGAATTTATCAATTTTCATTCTAAAACGGAATGCTCAGGATTGAACATGACATTCTAGATATTGCTTAGCTAAAGAAAAGTGAAAGGGGCTCTATTATCTTTATACAACAACAAGATCAACTTGATGCCACACTTTGGGGACAGTATAAGATGAATATAGCCTTTTATTTTCAATATTAAACTGATTTGCTTTGAGCTTCTTTGAAGCTTATTTAATGCTCAAAACCTTATTTATGCAATTAATGCAGTCACATTCCCTAATCCCGTGCTTTTTTCTCCCCAAGTACATTTAGATCTTTCCCCATCAAATTTCATCATTTGGTTAAACATTTTTGTATGTTAAGAAATACTTTGTATCCTACAAATCCTCTTGTTGTTTGATATTTTATCAATGTTTGATATACCATCTCTTTCTTGCACCTCCTTCTCATCTACCTAGGTTTGTGTCATCTTCAAACTTGATTAATAGGCAGTTGGTGCCTTTGATAAAAGTGTTAATTAATATAGAACCAAATAAAGATCTCTGGGTATCTCCTGTGAATACTTTAAAGTTCATATTTAATTCATGACAATATTTGAGATCATTAAAATCCAGCCCATATAAACAAGTAAAATATCTTTAGAGGCAGGGACTGCCAGTTATTTCCTCTTTGCATTTTTAACACTTTTGCCTGGCAAATAAAATCTTACCAGATTAGATTAATCAAATTGGCTATCCATCAAATTGTGTTAACATGTAATTCATATAGTGTGGGATAAATATATGATTCCTGATTCAAAATCATTACTCAGATCTCTCAAAGTGAAGATTAGAAGTTTATTTGAATTTCAGGAAATTCTGGACAGTCATTCTTCTCCCAGACACGCCAAGGAAAAGAAGGAGGCCCGCCCCTTTCTCATCTGAGCCCATATTTATAGAGAGAGAAGGGGAGGCCTACTCCCAGGACCTGCCAATCTCCAGATCACAGCACTTCCTGCACACTCAAGATCCGCAGATATCAAGCAGACTTTTTGCAAATAGATAAACAGCACATAGGTTCCAGTCAGCCTGGTCTGCCTTTGATATTATAAAAGGCCATAATTTATCTATTCCTGCAATAGGATTCCCAATGAAAAACCCTACCAATCTCTCAGAATCATTATTCTGAGAAGTCTTCAGTTTCCCATCTCACTCAATAACTTTTCATTTTGTCCACATAGATATTATAAGAAACTTATTAATATCATGTTAAAAATAGAAAATTATGTCTATGAAATTCCATTTATCTATATCTATATTAGTTTTTATTTTAAAAAAAGAAAGAAAATGAAGAAATTTTTGCTTGGCTTGCATTTCATGAATTTATGAAGGTTCTTAGCAATAACAATGCTATTTTGTAAATGCTTACAAAAATGCTTTTAAGATGTTCTAGAATTTTGCCAGAAATTGAGTTCAATATTACAATTCTACAGTTAAAAGATTGCAATTTGTGTTTATTTTTTAATGGACAATATGTGAGCAATAAAAAAAAACTCAGAAATCAGCTGAAGCTTTTTTTTTCTTCAGAATTCTTGAATAAATTCCTCTGAGTCTCCTGAGTTGAACACATGGAGAGTATCTGTATTTTTTTTAACCATATCCATATTTAATCTTGATTTTCAGCTATTTGTAAATTATTTTGTTTCATTTTTACAGTCTAAAAATTGTTAAGCATTTGCATCATCTCTTCATTATTAAATGACACTATCTCATCTACTTTATGCAGCAACATTGGCCTCTCTATGAGCTTTCTTTTGCTCAAAATATTGTCATTAAAAAACTTCATGCTTTTTTTTTTGGTGATCTTTCACCTCAGTCATTCTGTGCATTATCTTCCCTGATACCATTCTATTTTGCATCCATCTTTAGGTATTTCTCCTTATTTCATTTTCTTTACATATCTTTAAACCTAAAGTGATTGATGCGTTCTTTATACATCTCTTTCTGGTTTGTGGATCTTGTAGGAAAAAATATTTCAAAATATTCACTTATATAGAGTTCATATGATTTAATCTCTGGAAGTTAACTTTAAGGAAATCATGACATAATTTCTTTAATTTATAAAGACTTGCCCAAAGGCATACAAATAGTTAAGGAGCAGAATGTCAATTTGTACCTAGGTCTTCTGACTCTTAATCTAGTATTCTTATCATTCTATATTACCACATGGTCTTATAGCCAAACTATGCCCAATATTTTCCTCATTATTCAGCACAAACTCTAAATTGGAAGGATCAGTTCTTTTCAAGTTTTTCAACATCTCCATATCCCCAACAAGTTTCTCCTTGTTGTTCAGGACAAGAACTACATGCTCAATTTCTCTTATTACTTTCATACTTTTGAAGCCACTTTCACAAATTGTTTTACATATATTTTCTCATTTGATTCTCAAAAAAAAAAAACCTGTGAGGCAGATGCAATTATTCTCAATTTATAAATGAGTTTGAGAAAGGACCAATCTATGCATTAAATGACTTGTTTATGATCACAAAAATATTAAATGACTGAGACAAGTTCTAAACTCAAGCTTTTCTGATTCCAAGTTCAATACTCACATATACACAATGGATTTCTTCAATGCTCCTGTTTGTAGATAATTGTGGTAATTTTATTAAATCCCAGAATGTTGTGTAATCTACAATCACTTCAAAGTCACTTCAAACAAAGTCCCTTTATGTCACACACACAAGAAAAACAAGGTGTATTAAATATGACCTTTTTTATTATGATAGGTAATAGGATGCATGGTCCTATAAATCTGGCACAAATATCTTGGATTTAATTTTCAAATGAACAGTGAACTGAGCATATGAAGAAATATAAAAAAAAGCAGGGCAAATAGAGTTGAGAAAATTTCCAGCATTTTCAATATAAAAATAAAAATATAAAAAAGAAAGCAGAACAGATAGATTTGGGAAACTGTACAGTGTTTCAGTGATTTGAGAGTATACTACTTTCTCACTTTTACATTGTAAAATGCCAGGCTTCTTTCAAGATATTACTCATATGTCACAGTCCACAAAGTTTGTCCAGATCACACCTAATTTTTAGCACTCTCCTTTAATCCTTCTTGCTTAATATTATTTCTGCTTTATATTTTATTACTTAAGTATAGGTTGGAACTCCTTTCCCCCCTCCAGGAGAATGTAAACTCCTTGTTATTTATTCTTGAGAAATGAACTATTTCTTAAATCCATAGTATTAAGCACATAGTACAACATGATTCATTGGGGTGAATTGGATATGATTATTCAGTCATTAAATCTTTAAATAAATAAATGAATTTCACCATACTACAATATACTTAAAATGCTGGCAGTTGACCAAAAAGAAGACATATCATAATAGAACACATCAGGAATTTTGTGAAATGCCTGACCAGGGCAAAAATTTGCAAGAAATATATGCATTAATTTCTGAAGGTCTCTCTTATCATTCTTATGGCAACATGGCTGCCTTTAGGCCACCTGCCAGCACTGCTGAATGTCACTATAAATGATGAGATTATACTGCCAGTTTTCAAAGGAGAAATGATGAGTAGTGACATCCATTCCACCAAATTTTTCAGACAACGATTATCCCTAGGCTTGAGGAAAAGGAGAAAATTTAGTTGCACAATAATATATATATTAATGTGTGACACTAAAATCAATTATATTGTTTCCTAGGAGCAACAAGTGGATAATTCAGAAAAGGATACTTCAGCTCATTTAGGAACCTAACCATTAGAGCTATCTAAAACTACCTTAGAATGTAGTATGTTCATAAAATCACAGAATTATAGTGGGAAGGAACTTCAGAAATCACTTAGTCCAGGCCTCTCATTAGCAAAGAAGTAAACAGCCTTCCGGGGGTGGAGCCATGGTGGCGGAGATCAGACAGGATTCTCTGTAACCTCCTCTAACCTCCCCTCAAACCAACAAAATATGAAGCCTCTAGACTGATTCTGAAGCAAAAAAATCCACAATATCCGGAGAACAACACGATTCTAGAAGAAGATACTCTGGAAGAACCTCAAAACAGGTCTGTTTTAATGGGGTAGGGGGTGGCCTACTGAACCCAGACTGCAGCACAGGGAGACCGGGGCAGGGAGCTGGAGCAGGGAGCTGGAACAGGAGTCAGAACAGGAGTGGGAGCGTTGTGCTTTTCACACACCTGGGAGTCTTCTGCTAGCCTCTTGGAACAATTTGTCCTGATTGTGGGCAGGTGGTATGGAGGGTCTGCCTTTTGAGGGGGATAGATTGTGAACCACTGAACCCCTGATGAGCATCGGACCTAGCTGCCATTACACAGCACCTTAAAGCAATCAATCAAACAACAGGTCTGATAAGCACCAGAAATAATTCAATCAGCGGAGCTGCCCAGCCCCTGACATAATTCAATCAGCAGAACTGCCCAGTTCCTGAAATAACTCAATCAGCAGAACTGCCCCAGGGCAAATTAAAGCAGCTGTCCCACCTTTGCCCTAAACAGACCTCACACCTTTAAAAAAAAATGAATAAAAAACCAAAAAGAGCTCTCACCATAGACAACTTTTATGGAGAGAGGGAAGAACAGACCTCAAATCCTGAGGTCCCTAAAGGTAAAGCAACTCCAGAAAAAGCCCCAAAGAGAGACATAAATTGGTCTCCATGTCACAAGGCTTTCTTTGAAGATTGCATAAAAAATCTTAAAAGAGAGTTAGAAGAAACATGGGGAAACGAAATGAGATCACTGCAAAATAAAATAGAAAAAATGGAAAAAGAATGCAGTGAACAAAAAAATGTAATTGGTCAATTGCAAAAGGAATTAAAACCATAACTGAAAAAATAAGACATTAAAAATTAGAATCGAACAATTGGAAATTAATGACTCATCAAGACTTCAAGAATCAGTTGAACAAAAACAAAAAAATGAAAAGATAGAGAAAAACATGAAATATCTCCTAGGAAAAACAACTGACCTGGAAAATAGATCTAGGAGAGACAATCTAAGGATTATAGGGCTTCCTGAAAGCCATGATGAAAAAAAGAACCTGGACACTATATTCCAGGAAATCATAAAAGAAAACTGCCCTGATATTTTACACCCTGGAGGCAAAATACTCCTTGAAACAATCCACCGATCACCTCCTGAAAGAAACCCAAAAATTAAGTCCCCCAGAAATATCGTGGCTAAATTCCAGAACTATCATACCAAGGAAAAGATATTACAAGAAGCCAGAAAGAAACAATTTAAATATCGGGGAGCTACAATTAGGATCACACAGGACCTGGCAGCTTCTACTTTGAAGGATCGAAGGGC
>JAJPUD010002328.1:66435-129068 GCA_023553655.1 Myrmecobius fasciatus
GATGTGGGAAGGCTGGGACACTGATGCATTGTTGGTGGAGCTGTGAACGGATACAGCCATTCTGGAGAGCAATTTGGAACTATGCTCAAAAAGTTATCAAACTATGCATAGCCTTTGACCCAGCAGCATTTCTATTGGGCTTATATCCCAAAGAAATCATACAGGAAGGAAAGGGCCCCACATGTGCAAGAATGTTTGTGGCAGCCCTTTTTATAGTGGCTAGAAACTGGAAAATGAATAGATTCCCTTCAATTGGAGAATGGCTGAATAAATTAAGGCATATGAATATTATGGAATATTATTGTTCTGTAAGAAACGACCAGCAGGACGATTTCAGAGAGGCCTGGAGAGACTTGCATGAACTGATGCTGAGTGAAATGAGCAGAACCAGGAGATCATTATACATGGCAAAACAATAATATATGATGATCAATTCTGATGAACATGGCTCTCTTCAACAATGAAATGTTTCAAACCACTTCCAATTGTTCAGTGAAGAAAGCTAAATACACCCAGAGAGAGAGATGTGAAATGTGGACCACAACATAACATTCTCATACCCTTGATTGCTGTTTGCTTACATTGTGTTTCCTTTATCTGATATATCTTCTGTGTAGATATGATTTTTCTTGCACAACAATGATAAGTTTGGAAATATGTATACATATATTAGATTTGCCAAATATTTTAACATAATTAACACGTAGTGGATATCCTGCCATCTAGGGGAGGGGTGGGGAGTTGGGGAGAAAAATCTGTAACAGAAAGCTATGTAAGGATTACTGTTGAAAAATTACCCATACATATGTTTTGCAAATAAAATAAAATTAAAAAAATAAAAAGTAATAATAATTATGTAAAATATGCTAATTTGTTCAAATCCATTGGAAATATATACTGTCTTTTCAAATAATGCAACTACTACATAGGATTCATTATTAGTACTAATTAGAACCTAGCTGCATTTCTGGGTAGCTGTTATTGTTGGAAAAGTTATTCATTGAATTAAAAACTAGCCTCCTATAACCTTTATCTATTTACTCTAGTTCTGGAAATTTTCCGTTGTTTTTTTTTTTCCCCTCTAGGCTAAACAGTTCAACTTGCTTCCATTGGTCTTTGCATGACAAGTTATCTAGTGTAGTCACTGTCCTGGATACTTTCTTCTGAATGTGTTCCTGCTCGTGAACATTCTAAAATATTTGGTTTGTCCAGGGCAGAGAACAATAGTGTGCTTGTCTTTGTGACATAATCCTTGTTTTAATCCAAGTCAAATGAGCTTTTCCAACAAATAGAAACCATGCTTCAATATATTGAATGTAGGTGAGCTTATCTGTGTAAGCCCTCTTTTTATCTATACTTACAGTATTGGTAAATAGTAGCTGAAAAAATTTTTTAGCCAAAATTTAATTATTTTGCAGCCAGTCTGGTGAAAAACATCTTCGAACTCAGGTAGGATAGTGCTTACATATCAATTATACAGTTGGATCCTTCCGTTAGAGTTTTGGAGAATTCCATAAGTAAATGGAAAGAATGTCAAAGCAGTTTTATATTAATAATATGAACTAAAAAAAAGTTATCAACATCTCCTCTTTCCCTTTTCTTCCTCTCAAAGAGGTATATACTTTGGGCTGACATTTTCAAATGATCAAATTTTAAAGTATGTAGAATTATTATCCATTAATGACAATTTTCACTGGTAATAATATCAAAGATATTTTAAAAAATACATGTTTTAGGTTGGTTGGACTAAATGACCTCCCATTCCATGCCAAAATTTTGTGACCCTAATCTTTGATGTTTCAAACTTAGAGCAGTCATCCAAGATTACAGCACCAGTTAAAAGAAAACAAAATTTAGGGTAATGGGTTATGACATTACTTAAAAGAAGATTTGTAGACAGGTAACATGGCACAAACACTTATGATAGTTTGAATTTTGTGACTTAAGATAGGCAAGTGAGCATTATTTGGGATTGTTAATAAGGACCAGAATCATTGAAATGGTGACTAATATTAATTGGGGAACATAATTGCTTCTGAAAGAGTCATCAATAACTTGAAAGCTTCATCTCCAGAGAAATTATTATGACAAGGGGAGGTACAAGTTTGTTTTGCTGCTTCAATGTCTAATATAAGTATGTATGCTATCAGTCTCTCTAGCAATAACAGTGTAAAAGCCACACAGTCATGCAAACAGCAATGGTATTGTACTGTATTTATGGTTAAATCACAATTTTTCTTTTGTTTTGTTTTGTTTCATTTTGTTTTTTGATGAGTAATTTTAATAATTATTTTGATTCCTATAATGCAGTTTAGGTTTTTTGAAGCATTTTGACCTAGTTTAAGAAGATGAATTCAGTACATGATTGGCACAAATAACAGCATTTAAATTCACTCTATAAAATTAAGCAAAGTAGTCTCATTACTGGATCTGTAATTGCATGTTAATTACCCCTTAAAGTTTCTTGTGGAGTGCTCCAACAGTGATTGGCATATATTGTTTAGATGGGAAATTGATCAATCTATCTTTAGAGTTAGAGAAAAGATTGCTGTACCAAGCCTAATTTTTGGAACAATTATTATTATTATTTTAAATCTCTAACTTAAGTCCAAGGTACCAAGCTAAAGGAAAAATTGTGTGTAGGGGGTCATTGGGATTCTGTGATCCTTTGGAGCATTTAGATAAGGCTATTGATTCAATAGTCAGTCTATTGTAGTCTCTGAGTTTCCAAAATTCATGACCTTGGGGATAATTCTTGGCTCTAAAAGCCTTGTTACACTGTGCTGATTGGTGAGTGAGCTAGTTCCCTATATCTAACAGCCCTCAGTCATGGTTCACATTTCACCCTAGTTGTTTTCTTATACATCCCAGTCCTGCTTTCCTTTTCTTTTTTTCTGGGAACCATAATTAAGTAAACATCATCATTGCTACTAGAAAGCATATATCAATTAATTCCCCTAAGGTTCCACTATATTCCTCAAGAAAAGGAACAGTGGATAGAAGAAAAAGGTATGGAGTCAGGAAGACCTGAGTTCAAATCTAGCCTTAAACACTTACTAATTGCTTAACCTGGGGCAATTCAGGCAGTTTTTTTGTTGCTGTTGTTGTCTTAGTTTCCTCCAATGTAAAATAAGAACAACAATAGCACCTACCTCTCAGAGTTATTATGAAGATCAAATGTGATAATATTTGTAAGGCATTTAGCCTACTGCTTGTTATATAGTGAGTACTATAGAAATGTTAGATGAGAGTAGTAATAGCAATAGTAGTAATAATAGCAGTAGTAGCAGCAACAGTAGATCTTGAATTCTTAACACATCACTTGACACATAATAGGTGGTTATATATTTTTCTTTTTAAAAAATTTGTTTGACCAGCCAGAACAGATTAATCTAGTTTCCTAAATTGTGCCAAATGTAATGCTCGATATTTTCCTCTTTCATGTGGAGTTGTGGGTAAGTTGCATGACTTTCATGGCACTGAAGTGCCATTTTATGAATGACTGGGCATTAGTGATGTTAGTGATAGCTCAATGGTCTAAAACCAGGATATAATTTAGTAAGCAAGATATTTTGCCTAATGGGCTTTTAGACAAATAATACATATAAATATAGTCAACAGGAGAAAAAAAATCCAGCAAGAATTTTCATCAATCAAAGCAAAATTTTTTCACTATTTCTATTCAAACTCTTGATGTTTTCTAGAACAGACTTATTGGAAAATCCATTTGGATCATAAACCATTGGGTATGACATACCAAATATTTCAAGTGCAAGAAAGTAACTGCTTAACATTTTATAATTCATAGACTCCCATTTTTAGTTTCACAAATTAATTTAACATTTTGAGGTTCATTTCTGATGAACTTCAGACATGTTTCATCAAATTTTGCATACCCCTAATATCCAAAAAGTTTTTCCAAAAGAAATATTTGACCTTTTTTGGATTAGGTCTTGGGTTTTATGAAGGAAAAAATTATTGTCCTAAAATGTTTTATTTTCTCATAGTGGTTTTTGGAATAAAACATTGTAATCAGTTGGTTAATCTCTACCAGAGATAGTAAAGAATTCAGAAATTATTTTTGAATAGATGTTTTGGATAAAAAAGTGTCTTGCTCATGGCATGGAATTGAATTTAGTTTAAAGAAGGATAGGTTGGAGAAGTAGCATGAGAATGATATCTGAGATTATTAAAATCTTGGTTTCAAGGTTTATGTGGTTTGATTATTGTCAACTTGTGATTTTATTTGTGTAGGGAATTTAAGTGAGGAAACTCCTTCTTCCATCAATGCATGTTGACACTTTCTCTTCCACTTACAGTCTTAGTTGCCTAGAATTCTGGTAGGCTAAATGACTCAGAGTCACACAGCCAGTATGTAGTCAATGCAGAAAAAAAAATGAAAGAAAGTTGACTATCTAGGGACTAACTTTATGATGTTCTTATGTATCTGGAATGGACTGTCACTCTTATCATGATTCTCTAGTTGTCATTACCATCATGGTAAATATATAACAACATTTTTAAGTTTTTAAAGCACTGTCTATATATCACCTCATTTCATTTATAGAACAACCCCATAAGGGATGTGCTGTTAATATCCATTTTACAGAGAAGAAAACTAACATTGAATATACTTTGATACTGTTGATATACAGTGTTTAGGTCAAAATTCAAAACAAGGTTTTTCTAACTCTATATCTTACAACTATATCTTACAACCTATGAAACAATGAAAACAATTTCAAAGAACTAAAGGCCTGAATAATTGACCTGATATGATGGGATGGAAAAATTTCTTGACAGAAGGAAAACAATACTTTTGTTAGCAATGTCTACATAATAGATACTGCAAATGACAAGAGTGTGAAGGGACAAAAAAGAAGAAAAATAGAGGGAAGAACAGGAATGGGAAGAAGGTAGAGGCAGTAGAAGAGATAAGAAAAGATGGTGACAAGAAATTGCAATAGTTACGGAGATTTTAAATGGCAATATCCACAAGCCCTCAGGTACTTTAGTAAAGGAGAAGAATGACTGCAATCTGGAAATCAAAGGAAGAGTCTTCACTTAAGCATTTTGTCCCTAGAAGAGACACCAAGACAGCATGACTATTTTGTTTCTTTATTTGGGAAGAAGAGCTTTATAAGGGGTGGAAGTAGCCAATAAAAGCAAGAAGAATGTGAGTGTGTGTGTGTGTTGAAGAAAAGAACCACCTGTGTCTATCTCAGACAAACCCTTCAGCTATCAACATGCTGCAGAAAAGCCATTATAATTGAAAATTCTATGGATCTTTTATTCATTATACATAATAACACAGTAATGTGTTAAACCGCGGTGGGTGTAGAAGACATACAATAGGTACTGGTATAGTTGCCTGATATAGGAGGTGAGTTCTGGCCCCCAGAATTATTGTTAATCTCAAAGGATAATTGGAAGTGCTATTTGAAAAGAATGTGATATCATCAAGGAAGAGTTAAAGTATGCTCAAAATGTTTTGCTCAATAAAATATGGAAGTCTATGTAACATTTTTGAAAGTTACTTTCAGTGGCTTCCTATTAACCTTAGTATAAAATGCAAACTCCTTCTTCTATAATGTAGGCCTGATGTGCTTTTCCAGGCCTATTTCACAGCACTTTAATTCTCACTTTTGATTTTTTCACCACAGTGGACCACTTTCTATTTCCATAAGGATGTACAATTTTCAGCCTTCAAACATTCATAAACTATCTTCAGGAAATTATCTTTATTAGCATTCATGTAACAATCTTTTTTTATAAAAAATTTTGTTGTCTACTTATAAGGATTATGGGAAGTAAAGCTGGAAGAAACCATAGAGTTCATCTAGTACAATAGTCTCATATTATAGAAGATGAAAACAATGTCCAGGAAAGTGACACAATCTGTTCAGTGTCATATAGCAAATAAGTATCAGAACCAAGATTCAAATATTGAACTTCTTATTTTTACATCCAGAATTCTTTTACTATGATCTGCTTCTTTTGATGATCTACTTTGTATTATAGTCACTTTTGTGCATCCTATCCCTCTAACAGAATAAAATTTATGAGGAAAAGGACAGTCAACACTTTATGTTTAGATAGTTTCATCTTTAGTCTAGTATCTGGTGCAGAGAAGTTGCTTGAAATGTTTAGGGATTAATGAATGATAATTATGGTATCAACAACGGTACAGATTTTACAATAGTACAAAAGGCCTTCCATAGGTTACATTCACATAAGTCCAAATAACAATACACATCAACAAAAACAGAAGAGATGGCTGTCATATAAATTTGTTCATATAAATGGGAGTTTATATAAATGAAATTTATTATAGAAATTATAGAAATCTATAGATTATCACAATTCAAGACAAGGTAATCACAGAATAGACCTTACATTAGATCAATGCATTCTATGTAAGGGCATTATAGTAACTGTGCAACACATAGTTATAGATATTAAATTTTAGCATATACTAAATATAAAGTGGTCATTAGGAGCTTGATATCTGCCATAAGTTCTCAGATGACAATCCCCATACTACAAATTCAAACCTCAAAATGTCTTTCAGAATTCAATAAATTAACTGAACTGGAAGGAAATCATTAATACAAATGAAAATATTACCAACTACATATTTTAATAGATTTTGCCATACTCCAAATTCATAAAATTCAAGCTATCTAGGAAAAAAGGATTTCAGAATATAGAGACCTAGCAGAATAAATCAAAATCACATAGAGATGGCTCTAAAAATTCAGAGCCAAAGATTTTCTTCCATAACATTGATCCATTAAAATTAGACAAAAATATTTTTAAATTACTAGATTTTACCATACTCAATATTCAATGTATATGGAAGAAAAAAAAACATTTCAGGATATCAAAATCTGACAATAAATCAATATCATGTGGGAATAAGATAAGATACTTATTATTTCTCATCCCATCTGATGCTAGAGCTGTTTCAAAGATGTTTTTAGTGGGCCTACCAAGGATGAAGCTACATTCAAATACTTTTTCAGTTAGAAAAAGCAATCATTTTTACCCGACTGTGCAATTGTATACAGAACCTTAAATATAAAAAGAAAATAAGTTTGTGAATTGTCCCAGGACTTTATTTTTCCGGGTGACATTAAACAAGATCAGGTCACAATTATAAATTATAATCAGTATGACAATAGTAAATAGTAGGAAGAAGGACTATGATTCCTACTTCTTGTATATTTGGCACAAAATGTGCTTGGCACATTTGTGGCCCTCAGTAAATATTTATGATTGATAGATTGTGAGCTAAATCTGGAATGTGAAATGCTTATTTTTTTTTCACTTCACTGAATTAGAGTCCCATAGGAAACTAGAATTCTACTCTATTTGTTTAGAGTTTTCTTTTTTCTTTTCACCCCCTTTTGAGAGATAGTTGAGGTTATGACTTGCAGGTTATACAACTAAGACATATTAAGTATCTGAGACTGGATTTGAACTCAGGTCTTCCTGACTTCGGGGCTAGTGATATACCCACTGTACCATTTAGTTGCCCCAAGAGTTTTTTTTAATCATTCTTATCATTTAGCTACATAAGATATCTTTCTGTGATTTGATTACTGTTTTTGGTATATGATATTATACTCATGGCTATACTACTAACTCCTTTTGTTTTCTACAAATACCGCTTTCTCAATTTTTTAGGAAAATAGGTACCAGATGGCAGTAGGGAGTGATGTAGTGTTATTCCACCATATTTGACCTGAGAATGATTATTCAGAGATTATGGGATTATAGGAAAAGAGGACTGAGGTTTTCTTTATGATAATTCAGTCATCAACAAAATGTATCTATTATACACCATCTTATACATTTTTTTTGTCCTGCCTTAACAAGATGGTAGGATAGTTAGATTTCAAGAAAGACTTCAGAGTCTAAAATTATTTCCTAAATATAAATGTAAGAAAAACTTACTTATTACTATTTCATGCCAACTTTCAAAGACTACAGGGTTAGAATAATTATATAACTTAATTATGCCAAATAAAATATTTTTAAAAATAGATTATTTGCTTAAATCATAGATAGAATGGAGCAGGAATAAAGCAAATCTGACTTCAAGTCTTGATTTGACTCACACTGGCTATGTGACTCTGGACAAGTCACTCAACATTTTGCCCTCTTCCCTCCCATTATGGAGGTTCCCTAGGAAGTTCTTTAGAAAGATAAAACTGTATGACTTACAGACATATGAAAAATATAAAGGAGGAGGAGGAGGGGAAGAAGGAGAAGAAAAAGGAAAAGAAGGAGAAGGAGAAAGAGAAAGAGAAAAGGAGAAATTCGACATAATAAACTATGCATCACTTAATTGAATGCTACAAACACAACTTACTCATTACTTTCGATGTATGGGCTGTTTTTTCTGTAAGAAAATAAACAAATTCCAAATGATATACTCTAAAACAGAAATAAAATCCAAAGAAAACATCCATATTCTATACATTAACTATGTCTTCTTAAAAGTTAATAGATTAAATTATAATTTGAAAGTGTTAGTAAAAATGTTCCTTTGAAAAATTTTCACTGATAGCTAAATTAGGTTCTTTAATGCAAGAAAACATGAACTATTAATCATTTGGTGTTCAAGATTTAAAAAAAAAATGTTCTTTGAAATAGCTGTTTTGAAACTGAATTTTCTCTATTAGATTCTGTACTTTTAATAGAATTAATTTTAAATAATTTAATGAAGATTTTAAAAAAGTAATACTCCAAGCATCATAAACATGCTGTCACCTCTTATAAAGAAAGAAATGGACTGGAGAGATGACATTTTACATCTTATATTTTAGAAATGATCATCAAAAAGGAAACTTTTACAATTAATCAAATTGTCCTTAGTATCTTCCTTTATAGTTGTTATGGATGGAAAGATGGAAATATGTTTCTGGATTGCTGTTTAGTATTTTAAAACTCATTGTTTTTTTTTTCTGTGCAGATGGGGGAAATATATCAGGTGGAACAGAGATCATTAATAGCATAACAGATAAAAATGCTATCTTTTGGAAAAACAGGAAAGCACAGATAACATCTTCATTTCAGCATCAAAAATGTAGTTTAAAAATGTGGAATTTTAAAATAATGGTTTTTTAACCAATTTCTCAATAGCATCATCGCAGTTTTACTTTAGAAAAATACTAGAATTAAAATTTTACTATAGCCTAATAGAAAATTCTTTTTTTCAAAAATATTGTTAGGATAATTACTATGCACTAGAGAGACTTTGACAGCCTTACTTACAACAACAAATGTTGAAGTAAAGTTTTTTTTGTAGCTGTTTGCTTGTTGTACTATTCCAAATAACAAAATATCAATTATAAATATTCCCATCTTTTTATTTAACAGGGAATCTCCTATTGAGGCCTCTCCCTATTTGACAAATAAAGGCAGCCTTTTACTTTTCAAGGGGACTGGGAATTTAAACTTAAGTCATTTGTCTCTACTTTCCCCCCTCCAAAACAAAGCTTTAAGTTTTCCATTTAATATGATCTTTTCTAAAGTCATTTCATCTCACCCTCATTGCTTTTACTATAAACTTCTTAAGTCCTCCCATTAATATTTTCTTGATAATGAGAATCATAGGATACACCATTTTGCTCTTAGAATGCTCTATATGAGACAAATGTATTTGATATATAATATACTTTCTACTCCATTCCCTCACATGTTTTCTCTTTGCTTTCTCAAGACTTACTAGTAAGAATAGAGCCATAGAATTTATCATTATTATCTCATTTGTCTCAATTTTGATTTCAAAATTATTATTATTACTTCTAAACTTTTTTGGCATTACTTATTTATTTTAAAATATTTCAGGGCATTTTCATGTTCTTTGTTTTAATTATTATGTTCATTATTAATCTGTTAAGTTTGTCAGATGATTTTGGTTTTCTATGACACTACAACTAGTCACAAAATCTCATTGAAGAAACCTTTTCTGTTGCTTTAAAAATATATATAGTAGCTTGTTCTATCATCTGAAGATCTTGAACATTTTTATGTATAAATATTTAGAGTACACAAAATTCAGCACCTCAGCAGCAAAATATTGATCAAATATTTTACAAATTCAAGATTGATTACCTCTTGTCACATTGTGAGACAGAAGATTTTCTTTTCCTGTTGTGTCTGTTTATGGGAAAAATATGCTAATCAAATGTGTGAATTTTTAAAGTAACTTTACTTTTGATTATAATTTTGGCTTAGCTCACTCCTACAATAGATATTTGAAACAAAAGATCCTTATAAAAGTAAATTTGTTTGATAATATTTCACACCTCATACTAAAGAAAACAAAAGTGACTGAAAAGAATGTTTATAATGGTATCAATTTAAACAATAGCTGGCACATTGTTAATGTAAACATAGTTGCAAAAAATCTTAATTAACTGCAATGTTTGGGGATTGGAAGTTGTTCAAATTAATTTAATTTTCAGGTTAGAAATAAGAAGGCTTCTTCACTTATTTCCTGAAAATTTTTCTAAAATATCTGAATCTACTTCCCTCATTTAGTGAATAGAATTTTATTAAGTTGCACTTATCTTTCTTTGATGACTGAGAAGCTTATAAATTTGCACTAAACATTCTGGAAATACTAATAAATACAAAATATTGACAGATCATATTTGCTTTAGAACAGGTAAAAGATTAAGTTGAGGATAAGCCTCTACTAATCCAAAATTTCTTTTTCCCCCCATGAAATTCATTTTAAGGAGAAAGAAGCAAATTTATAAGAAAAAATTGATAGCAGAAATGCATTCAAAAATGTGAGTGCTAAAGTATGTTTTAGAATCTATACAGATTTATCTCAAACTCCTATATCTCTGATACTGGTAGAATAGTTGTTGACATAAATAACAATGAAGCCCTAAAAATCTTGAAGTTGTTGTGCCTGTCTCAGTTTCCCTCAGTTACTGTCTGTTTCCCTCAGTTACTGTCTCAGTTTCCCTCAGTTGCAGTATCAGTCTCTCTTAATTGCTCTGTCCCAGAATATAAATCCCCATTTCCTGACCTTCAGAAATAATTGGACTCACATTCCAAAGTAATCATGAAACCTCCAGATGGTCAGCCTCGACTTACCTCTTATCTATCTGTGACCCAGACGAAGTAGTCTTCTTTGGTAAGGCTCCTTACTCCTAACCTGTCAGAACTGAATTTATGGTTTCCTTGGACACCAGATGTGCTCAGCTGTTCCCGTGAGTTCTTTGTTTACCCTGGGCTAGGAAGATTATAAAACTAGTGTTCTCCAGCAATGGAGCTACTAAGTACTTTGTATTCAGTCGGCTAACATGACTGTGGCTGTGTTGGTCCCTGGCGTGGACTTCGTGCTTTGAGACATGAGTCCCACCAGTCCTGATCCATAGCTATGGATTCTGAACTCTCAATTAACATCAATAAAGCATTAGCTAATTTCCATGTGTGATACTGCCTCAGTTTCTCCCTGAGCATTACAAAGTAACTTTTGAATCAATTAAAAGAAAACTAACCAGCATTCAATATAATTTTAATGTTCAGCATAGTTTAATAATATTCATGATGATTATGTGAATTGCTTACATTTATAGAGACTTTAAGAACTTTGCTATGTATCATATGCATTATCTCATTTGAATCTCAAAAATCTGATAGATGCTATAGACATTATTACCTTTGCTTTGCATATGGAGAAACTGAGACAATGCAAATGAGTATTTAAGGCCAAACTTAAATGACTCAGTAGACTTGTTTCATAATTCAAATTTCCAGGACATCAGAGAAAATATCAATGCTGATAGGAATTGATAATATCTTAGTTAGTATATAACTGCTTCATTTTATACTTAAAGAACCTGATGATCAAAGATGTGATTTTTTCAGGGTCACCAACAGTATGTGGTGGAGCTGATATTTGGAATAAGGCCTTTAAATCCAATTCTATTCCACCCACTAAACCACAAGATCTCGATTTATTCCTGGCTCTACCATTGATATCTATGTTATCAGTTTAAATTACTCTTTGCCTCAGTTTCCTTACATGAAAAGTAGAATAAAACTTCCTCATCTAAATATATTCACAGGAATATTATGAGTCCTCAGCTAATGTTTTCACAACTAATCAACAGGCAAACAGGGCAGGTAGGTGGCACAGTGGATAAAACACTGGGCTTAAAATAAAGAAGAATCATCTTCATGAGTGCAAATATGTCCTCAGATACTAATTGTGTGACCTTGGGAAAGTTACTTAACCCTGTTTGCCTCAGTTTCTTCATTTTTAAAGTGATCTGGGGAAGGAAATGGCAAACCTCCATAGTATCAAGAAAATCTTTTAAAAGGGGTCGCAAGGAATTGGATATGATTGAAATAAGTAAACAACAACAAAACCACTTGCAGATATTGCTTAGAGATGAGTATTTTTCAGAAGTTTGGAAGAAAAGACCACCAAACCTAGAAAGGACTATTGAGATCCATTCTAAAACTGATTTTGTGTTTCTAGGTCTATGGCTCTAGTAATATTACTGACACAATTATTTAAACTTTAAATTAATAGGGCACTATTGTATAATCAGATTTCATTTATTTTTATATCATGCTTATTTTTTAATTGGATAAACAAAAGATACATAATTAAATGCAGTTTCATTTTTGCAAACAAACACATTTTGACATAGAATGTAGTCTGTAGTCAGTTCCTACTGAGTTCCTGTGAAACTCTCTGATCCCTCTATTATTACCTTTGTGCTCTTTCAGCTGCTTCTTTGGAGCTGTTTTTTCTATAGAAACAAAATAATATAATTTAGGGTAGAAATAACACTTTTATTTAGCTTCTAAGTGTTGGAACTAAAGTTTCTGAAGCCAAAATTTTAACTCCTATTCCCTCAGGGAATTCCCTCATAGCTTACACTTATATAGTGTTTTCCAATTATAGAATTCTCATATGTGAATTAATTTGACTTATACAGGATGTTCCAAAATATTAGTGAAGTTTTAAGCTTTGACAACTTAAAACTATAGCAAGACTTTTCGGACAACCCATATAACAATTCTGTAATGTAGAAAATGTAAATATTGGTGGAGTAGGTCAGATATTTCTAGCCTCTCCAGATTTCCTCTACCAACATACAGAAAATCATCATGCAATGAACATAGAGCAACAAAAATAAAGAGGTAAAGTAATTGTGGGATCAGGCTGCTAGGGGCTGAATTTTGACTTAAGGGAAGTGTAAACACCTTCAAGTTGACCACACTCAATCAACAAACAAGGGACCCTGAGGGCAGCCCTTGGGAAGTTAACAAGACCTCAAGAAATTTCACCTTAACTTTCAATTCACTCACAATTGAGATTGAGGATCTCAAGGAATTCCATCTTAAAAACTTTTACCTCGTGAATTTTTACCTTTCAAATGTTCATCTAAAGAACAGAAGATGGTTGAATGGGGAAAGATTGAGGAATGCCCCCCCTCTTTCCAATGCAATACAACCAAATTCTAAAACAATAACAACAACAAAAATTAAGGGCAGGCCTAATGAACTCCAAAATTTCATACTGTTTGTTCTTTGTTTTTTGAAGAAAATTAAAACTATTATGATTAATGTCTTCACTCCTGTGTGAATTACATTTAAATGAGGCAGAATTACACTACGTTATCAACCTCAGTCTCTTTCAGAATCACTGAAGTCCAGTGGTAAGACAAAAATAAAAATGACTGGGTGATGGTTCAGAGTGCAGTGGATGACCTTGATGGTTTTTGATGTCTGGTCAAGCTCTTAATGTTCTATGGAGGATGCTTCAAAAAAAAAACATGAACCAAGGTCTTCTGACTGCAAAGCCAGTGATCTTTCTAATACAGCATATGGCCTGAGTTAAAAGGGAATTAATATCTTTAATGAAAATTTAGGGATGGTGAGATAATGTAAACCTCTGACCTCTGTAGCTCTCATCCACAGATGACATCTGCCATCTCCACAGGAAAGAGAGTCTTGATTTTGAATCAGGAAGGTCTGGGTTGGAATCTCATCTCTGACACTTAAACTAGCTGCATGAACTTTTTGACTTTCAGTCTCTACATTTATAAAATATAGATAAAATAACTGTAATAAATGCCTCACAAGTTTTCTAGGGAGTTCAAATGAAATCATTAATGTATATAAAGCATTATGCAAATGTCAGTAGTTGCAATCATTATCCTGCAAAGTCATTGTTCATATTTTAAATAAATATCTTAGAATGACATAATGCATGGTATCAGACTATTATTATTTCTACATTTTCACTGGCAGATAATATGATATATACACATATTTAAGATGTGCAATATTTACCTTTGCTTTCCTTTTCAGGTTTTTCTATTTTTTTCTTGTCTAGAAAATATAAAAAGATATGTGGTTAAAATTACTATTTTTTTACTTGAAGATCAGAACACTGAAGATACATGGATGGAAATTTTCTAAAGATTTTTGCTATGAGGGAGATGTCATATGAGCTAGATGAGATTTTAGGGATTACCTATTTAAAAATGACCTGGCCAACTTTCCCAGCATCTGCCTCCCTCAGCAAAGTCAACAGAGAAAATTCTCAGAATTTCAGTTCAGCAGATAGCATTTCTAAGTAATTTTCTCAGGACTACTTAGAAAAGTTAAGGTAACCCTGATAATATCTTGTTAAATCCCCCATTGTTCTGTGAGATAGTCTGACCTTCCCCAAGGTGAATTTTTCTACATATTAAATTTTAAAATATATATTTTGTTGGGTTGTAGAGAATTATTATCTCCTTATAGAGAACATAATATCAGTTTAAAAAGAGACAAGAATAGAAACAAGAATGAGGTTTTTCCTTCCTTGGGTATATAGCTTATTTCTTGCAATGGGGGAAGAGGAGAGTTAATGGGATGAGGAAAGGAAGCATCACAATTCTTTTAATAACACTGCCAAAATCTAAGTTGACTATTTAATGTTTTCTTGTGGTTTTAAATCCAACCTGCTGTCACTAAACTCAACCCACCAAATATATATTTTATTGCTGTTTTTCAGTTGTTTTCAATTGTTTCCAATTCTTTGTGATCCCATGGGTCACAAATGATCATGAAAACATTAATGCATATTTTACATAGAGTAGATGACCAAAAAATGAAATCACCATGATAATTATAATATTATCATCTTACAAGCTTATATCTAAAAATCATATTTCTAGGCATAAGAAATATGAAATAAATCATTTATATAGCCAAATATTTACTTTTTTAAAAAGGCATACCTATTTATGAATCTTAGATTTTCCCCCTCTTATATCCTTTATAAAAATAAACATTTACCTGATTCTTTGATCTCTGCAACCACTTATTTAGAAACGGGAGTGTTGAGAAAAAGAACAAAAGACATGACAAGAATGTTGCAAAACATTTCAGCTTGACTTAAAATTTCAATGGTAGCAACCAAAGAATATCACTTAGTAAGCTAGTAATGTTCATTAATATTCATGAATGAAATGAAAAGACAAATGGAAAAGTTGGAAATCCAATTGTTAATAAAGCAATAATCTAGCATATATTTTGAAGAAAAAAAAGTTATAACTCAAGCCAGGCAAAGACTATTAGAATGAAGCCCAACTATATGTGACTTAAATATGTGATTGTTTTGATCATCTGAGACTTATCTACATAACCACATTGAATTGTTGGAACCCCAAGATATTCTTTGTTGTTCAATCATTTTCAATAATGACTAACTTCATGACTCCACTTGGGGTTTTCTTGGCAAAGATTCTAGAATGGTTTGCCCTTTTCTTATTTAGCTCATTCTACAGATGAGGAAATAGAAGCAAACAGGATTAAGTGACTTGCCCAAGGTCATATAGCTAGTAAATATTTGAGGTCAGGTTTGAATTCAGGAAGATGAGTCTTCTTTACTTCAGGCTTACCACTCTACTTCATCATTTAGTTCTGCTATTCACATAGTACAAATTTGCTTCCTAAACTGGTCCTGATGTTGTTTTTCAACCATGCCAAATTTCCCCAATATTTCATTAGCAAAACATGAAGATTTTTCCATCTTGCCAATTCAGTCCACAGAGTACAATGAAGAGAGCACATGAGCTGGAATCAGGAAGATCTGGATCTGATCAAACCTCAGGCACTTAAAGTGTTATATGTGTATAAGCCATTATGTTAGCCCAAAATAAAAGAATTTTCAACAATGTTGTTTTAAATGATGAATAATTAAAAATAAATGCATTATAAGAGTCTGATTTAACTGATCAAATATATTATTTTCTTGCACTGAAGTTTTACTTATTTGAACTGCAGTTCTTTATTTAAATCCACACTAATGTACTTTTCACAAATTATCTCATATTAGTCTCAGCACTACAGGAACTTTTATCCCCATTTATAAGATGTGGGAAATGACTCATCCAGGGTCACAAAGCTAGGTAATGGTAGAGAGAGATTTTTGAACTCAAGTCTTCCTAATTCTTAGTACTAATTCTCCTGGTACATGGTATCCAAGCTTTCTCTTTGGAGAGCCTATTAATGGAAATGTACCTGTCCCTCTATCCCAGTTGAGATTTCATTGTATTTTAGGAAAAATAGTTGAACAATGTTATTGTGCAGAGTTACAATGATATAACTATATAAATCATTAAATCAGATTATAACATCAATTAAGAAGAAATGAGAACATTTTTATTTCTGTACTTTATAGGAGGAGCATGAAGAATTGCTTAGCTATTTCTGTTTCATCCAACTCATCACAATTTTATTTGGAGTTTTCTTAGCAAAGATACTGCAGTGTTTTGCTCACCTCCATCTCCAGCTCACTTTTACAAAGAACTAAGGCAGATAGGGTAGAGTCACTTGTCTAGGGTTATCTAGCTAGTAAGTGTCTGAGGTCACATATGAACATAGGTCTTCCTAATTCCAGGGCTGGCACTCTATTCACTATGCCATCTAGCTACCATAAAAAAGTTACTTGTCATAATAGAATTTTTAGATATTCAAGGGTAAGTATTGTATTGTCTATTCCTTTTCCAGTTGTTTTTGTATCTCTCCCCCCCCCCAACTAGGGTGTGAAGTGTAGTGCTCCATATTCATCGTCTTTTCCTTGGAGGAATTTCTTCCTCCCTTCCTCCCTTCCTTCCTCCCTTTTTTTATTATATGTATACACACACACATATATTATGAGAGTGACACAGAGAGACAGAGACAGAGAGACATTGACAGAAACAGAGAACAATCCAGAAGAAAAAGTTCCCAAGATTTTGTTTAATCATAGTGAATAGATCCATGTGGATTTTATTTTTTAGGTTTTAAGTCTGAATACAGAAAAATGAAACTATCAGACAAAATCTCTGAATGACATAGATTCCATATTCTTCGGGGAAGCAGGAAGTTTCAAGGTATTTGCAGCCAGACTTTGGAACAGGATTGGAAAGATCAAAGAAGATCCAATCAGGTTGCAGTTGATGGAGAAGACAGAAAAAGGACTATGTGGATGAGCCTACCTATAATGATGTCGCTATATAAAGAGGTCCAGGCAGAAACTTGAGGGTTCTGGTACCAGGAATATGAAGTCTCACTTTAAAGGCTAAGATACTCTTCATGATATTTACTGAGGCAAAGCTAAGAGGAGACAAATCATATGTTGCATTTTCCCCTGAGTTCCCCCCCTACTTTGGAATAATAGCTTCTTTTCCCTATTAGAATGCTTTTTTTTTCCTACAGAGTTTGAGATGACTCTATTGCCTAATTTTCCATATTTTGCCTGAACTAAATACTGTATATTTGACTTTAAAGTCCTACTTTATCTGGAGGAGAGTATGTAATAGAATGAGGATTCAAGATATATTTGCATAATTATAATTAACCCCAAACTCTATGTAGGCAGTAAGTGTTTTTAGAATTAAGGAACATCCATGCTCTTCATATCTATGGCTATCTCTATTTTTGTCTTATTGAGTAGAATGTTATACTGAGAGCAAGGACAAAATGAGTTCAAAACCTTACTCAGACATTTACTAGTTATGTGACACTGAGCAAATCATTCATTTGTCCTCCCTGAATCTTATTTTAAACACAGGTATTAAAAATGAGATGAAATAATCTATGTAAAACACTTTACAAACCTGAAACTGTTATTATTATTACTAATGACATGGAATATGACTTTTCTAAATTTTGCTTCTCCACTAGGATATATCATCTAACATATGCTTAAGAAATATCCAGTTGAATGAATAATATTCTAAATATATTAATAACTTTAATAGATCATTTTTACTTTTCTTTTTAAAGTGTTACAATGTTATTAAAAACTCAAAACAATAAAAAATTATCCCAAAATATAATGTTTATGAGAATCTTCTCCATTGAGCTTTTCAGCTAATTTAATTTATTTCTATGGGTAATGTTATCAGAATATTTATAAAAATTTCATCCCTGTATTACATTAGCATCAGCAGGAGTATCTGTTTAATAATTAGCATTTATGTAATGTTTAAGACTTACAAAATGCTTTATATAAGTTACTTAATTTAAGCCTCACAACTACCAAGGAGTAAGTACTATTATAAAATCATTTAACAGATATAGAAACTGAGGCTAAATGAGTTTAAATAATTTCCCCAGGACTATACAACTAGCAAGTATCTGAGGCAAAATTCTAACTCAGGCCTTCTGAATTCCTGTCTAAACATTCTAATAGCTCCCTCTGGTAATCTGTATATTAATGCATAGAGTATCATATTATATAAAAATTAACCTTTCAGCATCTCCTAATATAGGAAATAAACTTAGGAAATAAAATATTTGGATTTTGGGGTTTGGGGTATTGGGTTTATCTAGAATATAGATGAAACAAAAAAAAGAATGATCTCATATTCTAGCAATGGATGAGAGGCCTGATCTTTATATTTTCTATTCGTGACATTTCTAGGGTAGGTAGAAATGATGCTACATGTATATAGTAGGGATGAATCATAGGCTATATATTTTGACTTCCTTCCATGCTATTTTCCCTTAAAGAGTTTTATTGAGGCAGGTAGTAAGTTGGAATAAAATAACTGGAGAATCATAATGAGATCCTTTACTCTTGGAAAATCTGTTCTTTGGAGTCAAACTGACATTTATGTTCCTTAATACAAAAGCACACCAACTAATACTTCCCCTCTCCCTTCCCCCAATTCCCAATGTTTCAGCGAATAGAAGTCTGTGGTCTTTTCAGAACTTTTCAAAAGGGTGCTTTAATAGTTCTAGCCTTTTCTGTTCAGGGGTATGAATAAAACTGTTTAATTATCACCTGACAGGGAGAGGAATTTTAGTTAGAGCTAAAATGATAAATTTTGAATTTTTAGCAATTAAATCTGGTAAGGATTTAAACCAAATTGAGATTAAAATATGGTTTTAATGAAAATTTCAGAGCATGCCATTTTAAATGATATGCTTAAATTCTCTACAACCTAGCATCTTATTACCTAGAAGACAGTTACTATCTTAAGCAAAAGAATTCTGAAACAATGCAATTTCATGAAATAACTTTTATTAACAATTATCTCTTAAAATAACTCTTGATATAGCTAAATAGTTTTAAATGCAGATGAAGTTTAGGGGGCACAAAAAAAGATCTTGAGTTTAATTTCTGCCTCAGAGAATTACTAGTTATGTTATCCTTGACTTCTGGCTAAATTTGCATTCTCATCTGTAAAATGGGGATAATAATAGCACTTACCACTTAGGGTATGAGAATAACATAATGATTGGAAAACACAGTATAATAGCCATTATAATTATTAATTGAAGGCAAATATATTTTATTATATTTTGATTTTTGAAAACTGGTAATCCACATATAGGAGGAGGTCATGTTCTAGCGGGGAAAATAGAAAACAATTAGGTTCATTCAAGGAGGTGTACAATTCCTTAACAACCTTGAGTTCTCTTCCAGAATGGAAATAATTTCAACCCTATCATAGGATTATGAGTTAGGAGCAACTATACATCTCTCTATATAAAGAAATATACTGTCTGCTAGAGTGAATTTTCTATCTAGGATTACCTATAGTTTGAGGTTTGAGTATTTTTTGCAACTGTGCTTATGCTATAAATGATAATCATAGCAAACATTCCTTTAACACTTTAGGATGGCAAAACTCTTAATATGTATTAATTTGTTTGACCCTAAAAACAGCTTTGTGAGATAGGTGATAGTATTTCCATTTTTAAAACTTGCTAAAGATTACACAGTTAGTAAGTGTCTGAGATAGGACTTGAGTTCAGGACTTTCTGACCCTATCTTACACCCACTATATCACTTAGTCATCTTGAAATAAAGAACATTTATGTAATGCTTTTAAGTTTTTAAAAAACCCACCACTTTACATGCTATTTGTTTTGGAATTTTAAAAAATTTCCCTTTTATTATTTGGATCTCAAGGCCATTTTTTTTTCTGCAATTTGGTTAATAGTAACTTCATCTGACCAAAACCTGTACCATTCAATGTGGAAATTTACATAAGAGCTTTAAACATTTCTTAGAGAAGAAGCTAGAAGAAGAATTTCAACTGTTCCTGATTCCCTGATAACATATAAATCTTCCTCCTAATCAGTCTATTTGTGAATCATATAAATATAGTTTAATCTGTAGTCTGATTTAGTTTACCAGTAGAATTTGTTTAATGAAATTTGTTTCCTTGGAAGATGTATGAGATTGACTCTGGTTAATTAAGATTATTCAAATTTTATCACATTCAAGGAAATGTGGGAAGATGGACCAACTAAGAGGAATGTACAAGATTATATTTAAATTTTTTTCTCTCTTATTCTGAAATACTTTATACATATTTTTAAAATGTTAAATCCTAATTAAAATCCTAATCTGTGAGACCAGAATCTGTGCTTGAACACAACAATAATTTAGGTTTTTTCCTCTATGATTTTTGCATAGTGATAAGTATATATTTGGCTAGCTACCTACCATGTGAACTCAGAGATGAAATATTTTTCCTAAAACATATCTAGAAATGTTCAATGTTCTATGCCTAGCTAGTATTATTTATTTTAAAAGTGTATAAGCTTAGGGAATAGGCAAAAATAAGTCAAATTCGGATGTTTCCTGTGAAAAAGAAAATAGTGGGGTGTTGAGGAAAGAGGAAATCTGGCAAGAGCTGAATATTATGATTCTTCAGCCCACAAGATAAGGACTCAGCTTCTTCCATAGTGGTTCTAGGACACATGTGTACAGTTGGGGTGTGCGTGTATGTATGTGCATAAGGATGTGCATTCAAATTCCAATAAAGGTATTAAATACAATTCAAAGTCAATACCTGCTTTAGCAGTTGGGGTTTCTTTTATTTGATGTTCAGCTTGTTCTAGAAAGAAAATAAGAAAAAAAATTCTCAGTAGCTCTCACTTTTTATGATTTAATATTTTATTTTTTCTCAATTACACAAATACTTAAAAAAATTTTTAATTGAGTTTTAAATTCTCTTGCTAGCATTTTGATATGTTATAGAAGTGCAGTCATGCAAAACATTTCCATTAGTAATGTTATGGAAAAAAACACAGATGAAAAATAAAGTAAGAAAAAATATGTTTGATCTTCATTCAGATTTCATCAGTTCTTTCTCTGGAGATGGAAAGCATTTTCATGATAAATACTTTAGACTTTTGGATCAGCTTTCACTTTTTAAAATAAGTACTTTTTTTACATGGCTATTACATATATCATACTGGAAGTCTCTAATTTACAGAGATGTTGTACTTTAAAATTTCATTTGTAAATCAGTTACTCTTAGTTTTTTGTTTTGTTTCCTATACAAATAGTGTTTCAAATAATAATTAGCCCTCTAAGAAGGAAAGTTCACAAAACCTAACTCATATTGTAGGTCTACTATATGATACTGGTAGTCCTAGCTGAAATTCTGGGTCCTGGCAGGCAGAGAGCAAACTGTAATGGAACAAAAAATTGAAAACATTTCCTGCTCCTTTTTGGGCCATTGAGGCTATTAGCCAGAGTGTCATGAGACCCTTTAGTAGCGTAGTGAATTCTATGGACTTCTAAGAAAAATGGCTGGCTCTCCACATTCATAATGGAAAGAAATGCTTAACTTCAGTTAGAAGTTAGTAAAGAAAAAAGAGTTTTTCCTCATTTATATTCACAGACTCCTCTATATCACCTGTTAGGTTCATAGATCCTAAATTTAGGATCCTTAATCTAGAAACCACTATAATCTAAATCATGATAATATGTAACAGTCATTTGGTCTTATTTATTTATTTCATTTTTTGCTGAGGCAATTGGGGTTAAGTGACTTGTCCTGTGTCACACAGGCAGTGTTAAGTGTTTGAGATCACATTTGAACTCAGGTGCTCCTAGCTTCAAGCTGGTTCTCTATCTACTGCATACCTAGCTGCCTTTTTTAGGGCAGTTAGTCTTTTTAGACTAGTCTTTTTTAGGCTAGTTGGTTTTTTTAGAAGTACGTCCAAGAGATGTTTAAAAGCAGAAATTTATTTCTGATAAAATTTAGAGCAATGATTATCACAAAGGGAAATGATAAAATTCAGAAAGGATGGGAAAGGATATTTTAGAGAAGAATGCAGTTCTTCCTTACCTGGATTTTTGTCCTTGGGGATCAATTCCTCCAAGAATTCCTACTCTTTTTTATCTTTTCCTTACTCCCTGTTCCTTAGTCAACATATTTCCTAATAGCTCTATCTAATTATTCCCATGAGCACAACTGGTAGGATTTATTTTTAGATATGAATCTTTTGCATGTCAAGTGTTTGAAAAGAAAAGGCTTCTAGATTTGAAAAATTAACTTTAATTTCCTGTTATGTAAGCACACATGTATCCTAAAGAAAGACCCAGTCACCAAATGTACTGATTAAACAGTTACAATAATACTACTGCAAACTAGTACATTTTAGTATATGTAGAAGACATGTGTATTATAAGGTCTTCAATAGAAAAGCTGATAATATCAGAGAATTTTAGTGGTCTGAGGTCCACAATCTACCTCAAACTTCCATCCATGTAATAGGAAATATAGTGTAATAAAACACATTTCATGCTCATGCAAGAGTTCAGAGAACAGAAATGCATGATATGTGAATGATAGTTGATAAAGTGTTGATTTATGGATTAATTTGATTAATTAAATTAATAGTGCATGTCTTGGAGAAATGCTTTAAATGTTTTCTTTTTTTTGGAGGTCATAGTGTATGAGATTTGGGGGAATGAAGGGTGAATGAAGACATTAAATGAGATTCAAATAAAGGGCACTTATTCTTCTCACTTTATCTCCTTGCCTCCCCCCACCATAAAAAATACCATGCACAATCAATTGATGAGAAATCACATAGGACTTCAAATCATTCATTTGCTATTTAACAAATTAACTTGTCCTTTTGAAGCACATTATGAATATCCTTATTATAAATATTCATTTCTTATTCAACTCACTAATAAAAATCACTATGAAAAACACCTGGTATGTTTTAGGTTATCAAAATAACAAAATCTTTGCCAATAAGAATATTCTTTTTAAAAAATAAAGTTTATAGTAAATTTCTCTGGTAAAATAGAAATACAGATACCATTTTATAACATCATGGTGAGCCAAATAGAGTAGAATATTAGCCTCCTAGAGTTGGAAAAAACTTTAGTAACCATCCACTTTACCCCCTCATTTTACAGCTGAGAAAATTGAGGCCCAAAGAAGAAAAATGTCTTATGTAAGGTCATATGGCTAAAAAATGGCTTCCCTGGGATCAGAGCTAAGTCTCCTGAAATCACGTTTTATAATCTGATAACTACAATTCTACTTGGGTTGCACTTATTACCAATTTGGTCACTAACCATCTCTCCAACCTATTTGAAAACTCTGTGAAGCTGTAAAAATATCTGATAATTTGTATCTCCTTTAGTACTCTGTCACAATGCTGTATGTCAATAATTGATTAATATTTATTATCCTATTATTTGATACTCCCAGAATCATAAAGAAAGAAGCTACAATGGTTTGAAAAACAATGTAACCAAAATAAATCATAAGCAAAAAGGGAAGAGACAAATAAGACACAAATGTCTTCTGCATTTGCATTGTTATAAAAATGCAAACATAATATCATTACCTTGTGAAGGCATTCTGGAATACTGGAATGAGTTACTAGACTACAAGAGAACTGTCTCCTAGTCCCTACTCTGACAGTAATTTTGTATATGTAGTCAAATCTCTTCTCTATCCTAAGCATCAATATTCTCATCTGTAATACAGGGTTGGACTAGGATGATAGCTAAAGGTCCTTGCAGATAGAAATCAATAAATAGGTGGTAATGAGCCATATGTACTCACAATCAAAACATGTTGATTATTCAACTATACAATTATTATCATATTTTTAAAATGATGAAATTTAAAAAGTTGACAAAATATGAATATTAAAAAACAATTTTGGTAATGTTTTATTTGAGAACTAGCTTTTGTCTTTAATTTTAGATATTCTTCATAATGGTGCTTAATAAATTCTATTAGGATTGAATTGGATTGGATTCATAGCTAACTTTTAACATAGCTTTAGGTAAGTCTGACTTCTTGTCAATGAGAAATTCATAAGCTAATCTTTCTTTGTTCATTTTGTATATTACTAATTGTGATACATGAGCTTCCTGAAATTGCTTATTTAATTGAGAATAGAACTGTTAATTAGAAGTGAGAGATCAGATATTATAAAAAATGGCAATATTATTAGGCCAAACTGAAAACCAAATACTAAAACAAAATAAGTCAGTTTAGAATTAATAAAGCTAAAATTGACATGCAGAATATTTCATGGTTTTTACTCTTATCCAAGTACATACTTGTCAATTTGGGCTTGACTATGGAGGCTACCAGAAAACCATGTAGTACATGGAGGAATTAAAAAAAAAATGAAACGTGTCAGAATTTGACATTTTTAATTTTAGATTTTCCCCTTAGCCTAATCAACCTGAATCTCTGAAGGCTAGATATTTTCATTATCATTATAGTCATCAACCATAGTGCTTTTGGGAAACTGACAGATAAGGTTAAGAGTACATGAATAATTAAGACAATCTATTGATTCAGGATAGAAACACAATGAACCAGTTTCTTCCCAAAGTTCACATTACCACACTACGTACTTAGGGAGGTACTTTAACACCTACAGGCATTTGGTAGAAATTAGTATGCCATTTAGTAAAACCATTGGTCCAGGCACTGGATAGAAGAGAGAACAATGATCCTGTGAGATTATGCTCAAATTATCTAATAACATTTTTTTCTCTTTCTCCTACAACAACAATTTCCATGAATAATCATTTTATTCCTCCTGACAGGTATCTTATTTTCTTCAAAGAAGCTACATTTGACTTGATCATCTGAATTAATGAGAGGAAAAATGGATGAATAAGATTGAATGGTTATCCTACTGTTTCTCTCCAGTGGTTCTATAATAGAGCCTGTGTGTGGCCCTAGAAATATTAAGAAGAAAGGGGTTATGCCCCTGTTTTAATTGTTTCATGGAATAACTGGATAGCTAGTGTGTATGAGTTACCTAATCATCTTGGATGTGCTAGACTTAGCTAATAATTGAACAATTGTTCCATTCATTCCCAGTCAGTGCAAACAGCACTTAAGGAGTCAAAAGTCCGAGGTTCAAATCTCATCTCTTAGACTTAGTACATGTGTGACCTGGAAAAGTCAATCTCACTGGACCTCTATAAAATGAGGAATTTGGAATCCATGACCTCTTTTTCACCTTCAGATCTTTGATGTTATGATTCTCAGGTGGTATAGAGATAATCAGAAAATTAACAAATATTATGTTTCTCCATTCCTTGAAGTAATAAAATATAGAATTATTTTATTTCTAATTTATATACTTTACTAAATTTATTTAACACAGATTATTATGCCATCACATACCTATATTTAGTATTTCCATGAAAGGAATTCATCTGATTATTCTCTTAAAAAGGCAGATAATTTCAGGATTTTACATTTTTGGGACTTTTTATTTTTATCTTGAAAGTAAAATCAATCAATGAAGTAGATAAGATTGTTAATGAATTACCTTCAATCTCCAATTCTTTTTCTGGATGCAGATGACATTTTTTGTCTAAAGTCTATTGGGAATGCTTTGGATCACTGAACCAAGTCTTTGATAGTTGATCATTGCACATTCTTGCTGTTATTATATACAATGCATTCCAGGTTCTGCTTGTTTCATTCAGCTTTGGTTCATGCAAATCTTTCCAGGCCTTTCTAAAATCAGCTTGTTCATCATTTTTTATAGAACAATAATATTCCACTATCTTCATATACCACAACTTGTTCAGCTATTCTCTAATTAATAGACATATACTCATTTTTCAATTCTTTGTTAACACAAAGAGAGCTGCTACAAACATTTTTGCACATGTGGGTCATTTTCCCCTTCTTTATGATTTCTTTGGGATCAAGATACAGTAATAGCACTGCTGGGTTAAGGGGAATGCACAGTTTGACAGCCCTTTGGACATAGTTCCAGATTGCTCTCCAGAAGGGTTGGATCATTTCAAAAACTGCACCAATAATGCATTAGTGTTCCAGCTTTCCCACATTCCCTCCAGAATTTATCATTATATTTTCCTATCATTTTAACCAATCTGAGAGACATGAAGTGGTTTCTCAGAGCTCTTTTTAAATTTTCATTTTTTAATCAATAGTGATTTAGAGCATTTCTTCATATGACTATAGATGGCTTTAATTTCTTCATCTGAAAATTGTCTGTTCATATCCTTTGACCATTTAACAATTGGGGAATGATTTGTATTCTTATAAATTTGACACCATTCTTTATATATTTGAGGAATGATACCTTTATCAGAAATAATGATTTTAATCTAGTTTTTTTTTGGTTTTGTTTGTACAAACCTTTTTTAATTTAATGTAAACAAAGTTGCCTTTTATAATGTTCTATAGTTCCTCTTTGGTCAGAAAGATCTGATAGGTGAATTACCCCTTGCTCTCCTAATTTGTTTATGTTATTACCTTGTATGGCCAAATCATGTACCCATTTTGTCCTTGGTATGTGACATAAGATGTAGATCTTTGCTGAGCTTCTGACATATTATTTTCTAGTTTTTTTTCCAGCAATTTTTGTCAAATAGTGAATTCTTATTCCTGAAGCTAGAGTTTGAGGGTTTATCAAATGCTAGATTACTATTGGCCTTAATTATTGTGAAGATTGTTAATGAATTGCTTCCCATTATTAATATCTAATATATCTAATCCAATCTAATATATATGTATATATATATATATATATATGTGTATACACATACACATATATGTATACATTATATATATGTATATATATATACATACATACTGTTGTCATTATTTTTTGTTGTTATTGTCTGTCGTTGGCTCTCTAAGAGGACCATGATATTAGGGAGGTGATGCCATGGCATATAAGGGAATTGGATTTAAGGTAAAGAGCATTGTACAGAGTCATCAGCCTTACTTTCTCCTTAGGAGCCATCTGGATCAAGTGGGAAGATATATATCAGGATGACTTAGAGATGGCTCTGGATGTAATGGGAAATCTTAGCCTTTCTAAACTGGGGTCTTTTACAGGTATCAGTTTGATTAAGACATCATCCATAATCAGGGATTAAGGCTAGATGAGAAATGAGGCAAAGAATGGCCTCTTTTATATAGTAAAAAATCTGGGAGGGTATGATCCTCAGCATTTCTGGCCCCCCCCCAACTGAAACAATTGCTAGTTACATTCTCTCTGAGCCAATCAGAATCCAAACAGTGATCAAATCTGCGTTAGTCTGGGAGCTATTGTTGGCCAATCCTAAAATAAGTTTAAGGAACTCTATTTTTGAGAGGTCTCTAATGTATGCTGGTTGACTCTGGCAAATGATTTAACCTCCCAGCTGACCAGAAAACTCTGATTCCATAAATTGGAGAGTATATGTGGATCCTTGTTTCAGCAAAATACCAGGTTCAGGAAAAAAATTACATTAGGTTCTCCAGTTTTAATCACATACTTGACTAATTATGTTAACTAGTTACTTTCTAATGATTTAGCAGTTTTCTAAAAATATGCCAACTTTTTTTTGGTGTTACCAATGGAGAAAAAAAAGTAAGAACTGTTCTCATAGCTAGTTTTTGAATATCTGCAATTCTATATTGCAAAACTAATTTTTTTTTCAAAAAGCAAATTTACAATTACAGTTACTTGTTTTGTCAAGCAGTTTTTACTTGCTTGATATTTTTCCCTCTGTATGAAGAAAACATGTTGACAAAGACAGAAATTCCAAATATATCAGCATAAGGAAGAAATACAGTAATATATTTTCATAGATAATATTTTATTTTCTTTACAAAATGAGGTAATTGTTCCAAATCTCCTGAAATAACTACTAACCTTCCCATTCACTTTCTCTTCCAATTGTATGTGTGTGTGTGTGTGTATGTAAACACACACAAACAACTCTCCATTGATTGCTTTCATGCTATGGTCTGATTGTGGAGGCTAGTCATCATTTTTCATTTTTTTTTACTCAAAACTATCAAGTCACTAATAGTTAGAGGCTTGTCAATACTTTCTGAACATTATCCACATGCTTATTCTTGTTTGTTGTGGATCTGAAAATAAATGTTTCTGGATCTTCCCAAAGTTGGGGGCATTGGAGAGAAGTGGTTTATGTGGGTTGCTTTCTGTTGATATACTTGCTTTGCTTTCTATGATAAGATTGCCTAACATTTTCACAGAGATTTGTCAGAAACAAACAAAACAAAAGTTGCAATGATTCTAGGAAGAACTTAGTATTTCAAGTCTTCTGCTGTGTACACAATTAGATTTGCTGAATTCAGCTCTATAAAAAGAGAGCTCAGAAAGTTTAGCTGGGAAACAGCTATAGAATAGGAAAGATTTAAATATTAGAATGGATATAAAAGAGAATGCTTTATGCATAAATTATAAAAGTTTATTGCTCTGGTCCCTTCTCACTTTTAAATTCTGGATTGACAAGGCATGGAAACATGTTAAGAATCCCACTCTTCACTGCAATTGAATGTTTCATATTCTGTTGCAATGTAAGGAGAAAACTTGTCATGGAGCCATATCATAAAAATTAGTAACTTAAAGCAGGAGCTCTGACTCATTTGTCTCAGTGCTATTGGCTTGTACTCATACCTAAATAGATTTGGGATCTCATCAATTGTGCTTTCTGTGCCATAATGCCAATTACAACCTATTTGTATTAAAAAATATTTAAAAAGATTGGGGAACCCAAAGTCAAGTACACAGTGTCCAGTATACATTAGAGTCCTCTCAAAACATGGAGCACATCACCAGACAAAAAGGCAAGGTTCGAGGATCATTATACTATATCTATCTGCTCATCCACATAATTTTCTTCATCTTTTCTCCCATCTCCAACAGCATCTTCTTCCCACTAATTTTTGAACTTAATTTTTTAAAAATAGGAATCTTCATAATAGATGTAAACTCCTCAAATGCATTCAAGAAAAATTATTACATACAAAGTACACACACACACACACACACACACGCACACACACACACACATACACGAAAGCAGAGAAATCAATTTTTTTTTACCTATCTGGTTCTAGGGAGAAGTCTATTTTAATCTGTTGCTCAAAAATGTTAAAATCGATGTTGTATAGATCATCCTGACCCAGTGAGAAATGCTCTCTAGGAACAGGGAAATAATGATTAACAAAAGCTTTAAATACTAATTGGTTTATGTTGTAGAAGAAAAATTCATTCTGAAGCACTTATTACTTGAAATTCTTATTCAATTTTTCTCTTCAGAGCCTACTGGAACACATCTATCTTTCTTTAAAAGACATAAAAAGAATGGAAGAAATAATTGCCTAAACTCTTTACTCATCTATAGCTCACCACATGAGGATTCTGAGTAAATTTTGCCATTCTCAAAGAATGGAGAATAAAATCTGGAATCCATATATTCCAGAGCTGTTTTCAGTCTCAAACTATTTCTCCTGAATGTTCTAGCTACATGAGTCAATTTTCTAAAGCATAATAGTAGGTATATGATAATCTGAGCTTTTGCCTTCCCAAAGGATGTCAAGGTTACTATCAATATTGGTTTTCAAGGCTTCATTATAAAGACATTTTAATAACAGAAGGCCATTATAATAACTCAAATGTAACTAATATAAGGTAGCATACAATAGTGAAGTAGGTCTTGTTTGTCCTGAACATGTCTATTCTACAGGAGTCATACAAAATCAGTTCTAAATTGTTTTTAAAAATTACCTGGTTTAGGTTGAGAAACAGACTTTTCCAGTTTCATAGTATCTTGCTCTACAAAAGGAAAGTAAGAAAATACTTTCAAGGGTTATTTATAATGAATTTCATATAGTTCATTACATATTTCCACAATTAATTGACAGTCATTATGAGCAAAAGTATTCAAGAACCAAAGCATAAAAATGTCCTACTTTATCCATATCTATAAAGGTGATTAACTAAAACAGGTAAGAGATCAAAAGAGATGAAAAAATATATATCCCCCAAAATGAAGTTTTCCAATCATTTGTGGTTGTATGCTCTTACACAATATTTTTCTTTTCATTTTTTTTCTATTTATTTTATTGAACCCTGATTGGTGGAGAACAATAAAATTAAGCCTGGTCTCACTTCATGTCAAGGAACTCTAGAATTTGTTTCATTAAGTTATGGAACCTATATGATTAACATTACTTTTAATATACACAAATCTCTACATTCATAAAATTCTATTTGCCACATATATAAGCACTGGATGTGGATGCAGGGGGGAGAAAAGAAAACAATGGGGAATACAAAGATTGTATTTCCCACTAGAGGAAAGTAAACCTTTTTTTAGATACAGAATAGAAAGAAGTTGAATCCTTTATTTATCCATTCATTCACGAACTAAAAATCATATACCTGGTTTTGTGGGTTTTTCTTCTTTCTTAGGCTTAGGTTCTAGAGGAAAAATAAACATTGGAAAATGGAAAAAATAAGAAAGTCTAGCAGATTTTTTTTTTGTTTTTTGCTAAGGCAATTGGGGTTAAGTGACTTGCCCAGGGTCACACAGCTAGGAAGTGTCTGAGACCACATTTGAACTCAGGTCCTCCTGACTTCAGGGCTGTTGCTCTATCCACTGTGCCACCTAGCTGCCCCATGCCACCTAGCTGCCCCAAGTCTAGCAGATTTTTGATGACTATTCTGCTTTGTTTATATTATTTTAACAAAACAGTGTTAACATAGCAATAACATACTGACAACAATCAATAAGAGAGGAATACCCTACATAATTTTCTGTAATTTCTTAGTGCAGGTGAGATTTGGGCTGCAATTTAAATCAATAGAAGATTGGGAAAAAATGGGCAGAAAAGAAGGGATTTTGTTGATGATGGTCATTATTTTAAAAGATGGTTTTTGACACTGCATTTGTGTATGTGTGTGTATGTAGAAATGTGTGCTGAAGAAATAGCCAACATAGAAATTACTAATATTTCTAGATTCAGCATAGGGTAAAAGGTTTGATAAGTGATTTACATCATTACTTGCATCACTGAAACTAGTCTGCATTTAGGACCAATGACTAGAAGTCATAGGGAGGCCAAATCTGGCTCAGGAATGATTTTTGAACAGTTATCTGAAGGAGGAATGGGTTGCTTTATGAAAAAATGCATTTTTTATCACTTCACTTTCTAAGCATAGTCTGGATGATTTCTTGGGGATGTTGCAAAGAGGATTCCTATGTTATATCCATGTATCTCTCCTTTGGGGATAAATTCTGCTTTTCGTTTGGATCTGGAACCTTAGCAAAAGTACTTCATATTTTAAATATAAAAGTGACTAATATACCAGTGTGTATTAATTAAACATCTTTTGCATACAATCTATTATGATACATGTTGGGAATACAAAGACAAATGAAACAAGCTTTGATCTAAAGAAGCAGATACTCTGGTTGATAGTGATTAAGATAATTTTTCATGCTAAAAGTATAAATCCCAGAATGTAGGTTTCTTACTGATAAAACTCATTTATTACTTGTAAGAAGATTTTGACTAGATTAAAATATTTATAAATTTCCTGAAGATAACTATACATTAAATTTTTAGTTGGTATACATACTGTGTATTTGAGTCTTGTCTGCAGCAGCTAAAAAACAAATTAAAATATATATTAGTATATTTCTGCTTCAGAATGACATAACATGATAAAAAGAGAAAGGTTTAAATGCTAAAAAAATTAGGCTACAAAAATTCTAATGCCTCATATCAAAGTTTAGGCAAAGTAATTTAGATGATAATTTATCTGTGATTATTCAAAGCAAGTAGGTAAATCAGTGACACCGCCATTTTGTTGATTTTACATGTTACAAAAGGCAACTGCTTAAAGCCTATAATCCATGGCCAAAGAAGCTGAAATGAAATTGAAAATATGAAGAATTTTTTTTTAAATTTTACCACCAGATTAAGTTTTTACAATCAAATAAGGTTGTGTAGTTCTCAGTTACTTTTAATTTGTATTAGAACTTTTCTTCTGTGTTCATTTCTTTCGCTATTTCAAAGTCTTGGGCAACTTTGAGGAAGTTCTTGGAAATGGAAATTTTAATCTGGCTTTATTTCACATCAAGGAATACCAGGAGATGTTGAAATATGAAACCCATACAATAAATGTGTTGTTCTTCATATAGATAAATTTTTATATGACTATTTTTTCACCTTTAAATTTAATCTTTGCTATTAACATTCTCCCCATTACTTTCTTAAGTTTAATTAATCAAGAAAACAATAAATCATGTTCTAATTTGTAGCATTTGTTCATTTCCATGTATAAATGCTTACAATGAAAATTGAACAATTGGCTCTATTGAGCCTGGTTTACCATGGTTTGGGTACATGCCCATATATTCCTCATCCTCTAAGTATTTTGTATATATTATGCAAATAAAATCTTTATCAAATCTATTTGCCCCCCCAAATTAATTGTATTGATATTTTCTGTTTTTTACATCACCACAGTTATTCCAAGTAACCTTCTCCCAAAGAGTCAAATCATTTGACAAATAGAACTTTGGTAGAAAGGAAAATAACAATTGAGCATAATTGAGATAAATTGAAAAGTCTGAAAATATATGCAATGTGTAGCACCTGTGGACCTACCACTTTCTCAAAAGGATAGATTTAGCATGTTTTATATCTTTTTATTCAAGTGCTACTTGATCTATTTAATTTTATTTCATTTACATTTTTGGAGGCAATCAATATTAAGTGACTTGGACAGGGTCATGCAGCTAGTAAGTGTCTGGAGACAAATTTGAATTCAAGTTCTGACTCCAGGCCAATGTCTATGCACTGTGCTACCCAGTTGCCCATATATAATTTTTTTTTTTTTATAAATCTAGAATGCCTCACAAATTTGCATGTCATCCTTGCTTGGGAGCTAGGTAATCTCTGTATCATTTCAATTTTAGTAAGTGTACTGCTGAAGTGATAAAATTCTCTTTGCCACCTGTGAGTCCAGTGTGAAATAGAAAAAGAAGGAAATAATGAAGAATGCAGTGTCTATATTTCCTATTAAGAGAAATGGAACTCTTTTTAATCTAGAAAAGAAGGGAAACAAGTTCTATATTTATCCATTCAAGCAAAAACCCAAATCTCTGTACCTGGTTTTGTTGTTTGTTGCTCTTTCTTAGCTTGTGACACTAGAAAAAAAAATCAACCAATAATATAAATTAGAAAATAGAAAGCACATTAGCCAAAAAAAGCCAATATATAATAACTGTTTTGCTTTATTTGTATCATTTTAAGTAAATAGTGTTTGTATATAAAAATAATTTTATAAGAATATTGTAAGAATGATTACCAAAGACTCACAAAAAACTAAACAAAAAAGAAAGTGAGAATTTTGGTGGTGATGCTCATCATTTTTTCAGATGGCATTGTACACTGCAATAGGATATGGATTTATTTATGTGTGTACATGTTGACCAAATGTAAAATTATTGTTTCTAGATTCAGCAAAAGTAAAAAATGTTTTCCTGTAACTAATATCATTACCTGATACACTGAAATAATTTATTCTACATAATTCTAGAGGGTGGAAATAGAACTAATGGCTGAAAGTCATAGAGACCCCAATTTTGGTTCAATATAAGAATGAGTTTTGAACAATTATAGTTCTCTGAAAGTAGAATAGGTTGCTTCATGGGGAAGTTAATTTCTCATCACTAGAAGCGCCTCAGCAAACAGCCTACATGATATATTGGGAATGTTATAAAGGGGATTCATATGTCAGATCCATTTATCTATCTTTTATCTTTCCTTTGGGGACAGATTCTGATTTTTCTGTAGGTCTGAATGCTCAACAAAAATGCTCAGTGTTGTAAGTGTGCCCAATGAGCATTTTTTATAAGCTAGCTACCAAGCTAGGTGCTGGGGATGTAAATAAAAAAATATAACTTCTCAAGGAGAAGTTATTTACTTTCATTGTTTGATCAAAGTAAAAAAAAATAATGCTATATAAAATATATGTAGATTTATTCTTATGAAAAAGTTCTTAATGGATGAAATCATTTATAAAATTCCATAAAATAACTACAGATTGTTTTTAGTTGGTATATATACTGCATGTTTGAGTCTTGTCTGGAGCAGCTAGGAAACAAATTGAAAATGCATGTTGATATATTCATTTAATCTTTCTACTTTAATATGACATAGAATGGCAAGAAGTTTCAAAAGTTTCAGAATTTAGGCTACAAAAAAGTTAGACATTTTGGTGAATGGTAATCTGTGGCAACTAAAACATTAGTTGAAGCAAATATTCAGGTAGCAAGTAGGTGATCAAATGGCATTGCCATTCTATGGAAACTATATGTAATCTAAGGCAACTGATAACCCATTCATAACTTATGGCCAGGGAAGCTGGTGTGAGAATAAAAAAAGAGATCAACTATATTCAGATGGTTTTCCAACCAATTGAACTTTCATCACCATTCTTGGAATGGAAAGGAAAGAAATGGAAAGAAAAATTGAAAGAAGAAAATTGTCTTTCCATTTTTTTTGATGGTGCTAAACCCAAGGTAGACTTGGGGAGGTTCATGGAAGTAATGAAAAACAGCAAAATTAAACCTTGCCTAATTTCATGTCAAGGAACTCCATGAGATTCCTCATTAAGCTATGGGATTCAGATGACACATTTATTGCTATTGATATAGATAAATCCTTACACCCATAACATTCTATTTATTAAATGTGTTAGTCCTACATGTAGAAGGGAGAAGAAAAAAAATGAAGAATTTCAAGACTGTCCAAAAATTAGAGGGAAGAGAATCTCTTTTAGCTCCATATTAAAAGGAATCTGGATTCAATATCAATCCATTCTTGAAAAAGGAAAAAAATGGATACCTGGTTTTGCTGATTTTTTTTCTTTCTGTGTACCTGGTTTGGCTGGTTTTTCTTCTTTCTCTGTATCTGGTTTTGCTGGTTTTTCTTCTTTCTTTGTACCTGGTTTGGCTGGTTTTTCTTCTTTCTGTATACCTGGTTTGGTTGGTTTTTCTTCTTTCTGTGTACCTGGTTTGGGTAGTTTTTCTTCCTTTTGTACACCTGATTTTGTGGGCTTTTCTTCTTTCTTAGCAGGGTCTTCTAGAGGAAAAGTCAATCAGATGCAGCACAGGTAAAAGGTTTTGATAAGTGATTACCATCATTATCTGAAGCAATGAAATGACTTATTCCATGTAAATCCCAATAAAATTGGGATAAATAGTTGGAAGTCACAGGAAAGCCAATTTTGGCTCAATATGAGGATGAGTTTTGAACAATTAGAGTACTCTGAAAATAGAATATGTTGCTTCATGGGCAAATTAATTTTTTGTCACTGAAAGTGTCAGAGCATAGACTGTATAATCTCTTGGGATGCTTTAAAAGGTATCCATATGTTATACTTCCTTGGGGACAAATTCTGTTTCCCTTGTGGGTTTAGACTCTTACTGAAGACATTTATGAAACACTTTTTGCTTGTTTGTCACTATGCTAAGTGCTAGGGATACAAAGGCAAAAAACAAATACTCTGTGCTTCTAAGGAACATATATTCTGTTGGATGTTTTGACAAAATTGAAATAAAGATAATTTTTTCATTGCAAAAATTTTAAATCCTATGATATAAAAAATTATCTTGTAAAAAGGTCTAACATGAAAGAATTAATACAATTTTTGAAAAAAAATGAAACCTTAAATTCTTAGTATTTTTGAGTCTTCTAGAGCAGCTAAGAAGAAAATTGAAAAATGCAATTTGGTAAATTTATTTTAGTTCATTTAATCTTTCTGCTTGAATATGACATAAAATGATTATAAGTAGGTCAAATTCTACAAAATTTAGGTTACAAATTTTCACAATCCCAGGAGAAGACTCATTAAAATATGGAACTGAATAAATTTGTTGCTTTTATATAGCTAAATCTCCAAATCTATAAAATTCTGCCAAATGTGTAAGTCAAAAGTTTTGGAAGAAGAAGAAACAATGAAGACTGACCACTGAAAACACTTTCTAAGTTTCCCATTTAAGGGAAATGGCTCCAGAATGGAACAAAGTCAAATTCCATATCTACCCATTTACACACACACATACAAACAAAAAAGAGTGGTTTTGTTGGGTTTTCTTCTTTATTTAGGTTATGGTTCTGAAAAGAAATAAATCATAATAATTCATTTGAAAGTAGAAACTACAATGGTAAATTAAAGATATCTCACCAAATTCTGATTTGCATTCTGTTTTTTTAACAATGCAAAAAAGAAGGAAGTAAAGGAGGTAGGGAAGAAGGAAGATAGGAAAGAAGAAAGAAGGAAGGAAAAATGAAAGAAAAAAGAAAAGAAAAGAAAAGAAAAAAAAATTGAATCCAGGATTCAGGTCTTCAGGAAGTCACGTAAAACTTCCTGCCTCCCCCAAAGGCATAGCATACATATTTTAAGTTGTTTTTGCTTCTAAATCATGATTTTAAAAATAATGGTGACATTTTAGTAGGAGAAATGCAGTTTAAATGAAAAGGATAAGAAGAACTTCCAGAATAAAAGAATCAGGGTGAGAACTGAGCCAAAAATTGGATTGGAAGATGGTTAAGGGATTTTGGCCAATTGCAGAAACCAGGATAGAGAGTCAGCTGAGATAAGAAACTCACTATATAGTAAATTTCTAATTCTTCTGGAGCCACTGTAATTTTTTTATTACAGAGACCTCTATTCTGATAAACACTTGAATTAGAAAGGATATTGCAAATAGAAGCCATTTTCCTGGTAGAGTCTAGCTGCTACCACAATGAGAATTTCAAGATTGAGGAGGCTCAATCAATTTTTCTCCCAGTACAAACCAAACAGATTCCAAAAAAAGTAGAAAAGAGGACATTGTTTTCTAGGACAAATATATTAATTTTTAAATAAAAATTTGAATTGAGTTAAAGAAAAAGGATCTTCAAAATGGTATTGGAAAATAGCATAGAGAGGCAACAGGAGAAATCAGATTTATTGTGGAATTTTCTTCAGTAATTTTCAACAGCCTTAATGGAAATTGAAAAATTATTAAGTGCATTACAAAAGTCAAGCAGAAAGGAATAAGGAAGAAAAGAAGAGATCACTTATAGCTAAGCTGTCCCCTTCTGTTCCTATAGGTAAAGCCTCCAAGTCTATGAAAAGGATAGAGAACAATAAGGATTTCACATGCTTTAAATCGTCAACAAAGATAAATTTAACTATTGGTAATATACTCAGCAGGTGATCTCTGTTCAATTACAAATGAATTTACAATAGGGGAAGAAATGAAACACTTCCTCATTGACAATTTGACTATAAATGAAACCAAAAGATATATACCAATCACAGGTGAATGTTCTCTTTTACCTCCTACTTTCCTTCTTCCTTTTCTTCCTCCTCCTCAGGTATGGTGCTTAATGAAAATTGAGCTGAATTGGTTGAAACTAATGTGGAAAACCCATCATATTTTTGTCCAAAATTATCACCTTAAAAACACCCAGTTTATTCAGGTCCCTCTAGAGTTACTGTTCTTTATTCTCTTTAAGTCAAAAAGGCAGAATAATCAGCAACATTTTTGAGATAAGTGAGTGTTTTTAGCAAGAGAAAAATATATATATATATATATATATATATATATATATATATATATATATATATATATATATTCCCCAAAAGCCCTAGAGACCAGAAAGTAGCTTTGTAGCATGCTAACCTTTTATTCAGAAAGACTTGTTTCATGTTATCTCAAACTCTAACTTGACTTGGAGATTAATATCTGAAGTTTCTGCTATAGATATCTCTAATACCTAAGTCTTCTAAGGGAAATCTAAGAAAATACCATAATCTCTATGTGATGCTTATTTCAGTCTCTTGTTCTTCTTAATGTCTAGGAGTCCTCATATGTCTAGGAGTCCTTACATTTTAGTTAAATAAGTAGAGATATTTTAAAAATTGAAAAAAAGGAGAACATTTAAACTATTATGTTTAATATTTAATATGAAGACTCAAAACATCAACCACACTTATATTACCAAAATACACAATAACATACTCCCTACATCTTATGGAAGTTTCTGTAAAATATTTTGTTTTCTAATTTTCCTCTAAGATAACAATCATGACTAATACCTGATTATCAACCCTCCTTTTCTCCATACAATGTTGTTTTAAATCTGTATTAACAAACTCCTAGTAAAATGAGCACATTTGTACAAAGCAGAATAGAAAACAAAGAACTTATATGACACTATGACAAATAAATATTACTATATTTATTTATATAATAAATTCAACATGAAACTTTCTAAGCTGTCCTGCTTGGTTTTATACTTTTCTGAATATCAGACCAATATCCCTAATGAATATTGATGCAAAAATTTTAAATAAAATATTAGCAAAGAAATTCCAACAACTGAGCAAGATAATACATTATGACCAAGGAATGTAGGGCTGTTTCAATATAAGGAAAACTATTGTTATAATTGACCATTTCAATAACAAAACTAACAAAATCATATGGTAATCTCAATAGATGCAGAAAAAGGTTTTGACAAAATACAGCTCCCATTCCTATTAAAAAAAAAACCATAGAGAACATAGGAATGATAAGCAATATCCACCTAAAACCATCAATAAGTATTATTTGTAATGAAGAGAAACTAGAAGCATTCCCAATAAGATCAGGGATGAAACAAGGATGCCCTTCGTTACCACTGTTATTCAATATTGTACTAGAAATGTTGACTTTTGCAATAAGAAAAGAAAAATAAATCAAAGGAATTAGAATAGGCAATGAGAAGATAAAAACTATCGCTCTTTGCAGATACTATGATGGTATATTTAGAGAGTTCTAGAGAATCATTCAAAAACCTATTTGAAACAATTAATAGCTTTAGCAAAGTTACAGGATATAAACTAAATCTAAACAAATCATCAGCATTTTCTTATTTTACCAACAAAGCCTAGAAAGGAAATGGAAAGATAAATTTAATTTAAAATAACTGCAGACGAAATAAAATATTTGGATGTTTACCTTTCAAGAAAAACTCAGGAACTATATGAACATACTTTAAAAACACTTTTGACACAAATAAAGTCAGATCTAAACAATTGGAAAATAGCAATTGTTCATGGGTTTAAGCTAATATAATAATAATGACAATTCTACCTAAATTGGTTGACTTATTCAATGCCATATTAATCAAACTCCTAAGAATTATTTAATAGAGCTAAAAAATAATACAATTCATCTGGAAGAACAAAAAATCAAGAACATTAAAAGAATTAACAAAAAATTGCAAAGTGTGGTGGCCTAGCAGTACCATTTAAAACTTTATTATAAACCAGAGGTCATCAAAACACATAGTACTGGTTAAGAAACAGAGTGGAGGATTAGTGCAATAGGTTGGATACAGATGACACAATAATAAATGACTATTATAATCTAGTGTTTGATAAAGCCCAAAACTCTAGCTTCTGGAATAAGAACTCACTATTTCACAAAAATTGCTGCTGTGAAAACTGAAAAATAATGTGGCAGAAACTCTGCATAGACCTACATCTCACACACCAAACCAAAATAAGATCAAAAAGGGTACATGATTTAGGCATAAAGAGTATAAGCAAATTAGGAGAGCAAGAGAGTTTACCTATCAGATCTTTTGAATAGGGAGGAATTTATGGCTGAAGAAGAACTAAAGAACATTATGAAATGCCAAATTGACAACTTTGATTACAGTAAATTAGAAAGTTTTTGCACAAATGAAACCAGATAGCCAAGAGTAGAAAGGAAGCACAAAGAGGGGAAAATTTTTACAGCCCAGTGTTTCTAAAAATGGCCTATATAAAGAACTGTGTCAAATTTATAAGAATACAAGTCATCCCTTAATTGATAAATGAGCAAAAGATATGAACAGACAATTTTCAGATGAAGAAATTAAAGCTGTATATAGTTATATGAAAAAATGCTCTAAATCACTATTAATTAGAGAAATGAAAATTAAAACAACTCTGAGATGCCACCTCACATCTCTCAGATTGTCTAAGATGAAAGGAAAAGGTAATGATAAATGATGGAGGGGATTTGGGAAAACTGGGACACTACTGCAGTGGTGGAGTGGTGAAATTGGCAAACCATTCTGAAAAGCCATTTGAATCTATGCCTAAAGGGCTATCAAACTGTGCATACTCTTTGACCCAGCAGTGCCATTACTGGGTTTGTATCCCAAGGAATTCATAAGAGGGGAAAGAACCAACATGTGCAAAAATGTTTGTAGCATCTTTCTGTGATAGCAAAGAATTGGAAAATAAGTAGATGCCCATTAGTTCAGGAATGAATGAAAAACCTCTGATATATAAAACTAATGGAATATTATTTTCATAAATGATGAGTAAGCTGATTTTAGAAAGATCTGGAAAGATTTACACAGACTGATGCTGAGTCTAACAAGCATAACCAGGAATGCATTGTACCCAGTTACAGCAAGATTGTGGGATGATCAACTATGAAAGACTAGGTTCTTCTCAATGGTTCAGCTATCCAAAGCAATCCAAATAAAGTTTGGATGGAAAATACTATCCACATCCAAAGACGGAACTATGGAGATTGGATGTAAATCAACATATACTATGTTCACTTTTTTTTTGTTTTCTTTTCCTCTCATGATTTTTTTTCTTTTGTTTTGATTTTTCTCTCCCAACATAATTCATAAGGAAATGTGTTTTTAAAAACTAAATGTATATGTGTAATCAAAAATAAAAAATAAATAAATTTAAAAATTAAAAAAGGGGTGGGAAAATTCATGTGTCCTTTAGGGTCAGAATATTTTTCCTATATGTTTCTAGAATTTCACTGAGAATTCTGGGTTATTTAGTTTTTACTGATTTTCTTAGTCAACTAATGATTTCAATTTAAAGGAGATTTGGGTAAGCTAATGTAGTTTGGGAATTGGATGAGTTATAGAGTGAAAGAACAGGTAACAGTGGAAATAATTTTAGTGAGATATTGGAGAAGCAATTGTGAACAACTTGAAATCTAGAGTTCTGCATCAACTTCAACTATAGTAGTGGTGACAGTAGCAGAATATGAGGAAGACATGAGAAGACAGCTGTGGGGATCAGGAGAAAAGACATTATTCCTTGTCATAAAATGTTTACCCATCTGGATTCTGAGCTTATAATTCTGAAGAAGTACTTTGTGGAAAAGGATGATGAACCAAACTCTTTTTTTCTGAAATGATAAGAAAAAAGGTAATGAGATGTTCTTCCTCCTACTCTAACTCTTTCCTCCTTTCAAATGACTTGTGAATTTTACTATTTGTCCTTAATTAAAAACTTAAACTTTATTTAAATTTAAAATTCAAATTCATTGAATTATTATTTAATCAATCAATTAATTAATATTTAAATACAAAAATTAAAAACTAATTGTTTTTATTGGAGGAAAAGAAGTGGTGAATTGGATAGTGTTGGGTTTGGAGTTAGGAAGACTCATCTTCCTGAGTTCAAACCTGGCCTTAAACATTTATTAGCCATGTGACCCTGAACAGTATTTACCTCACTTTCTTCATCTCTAAAAATGAGCTGGAAATGGAAAGTGTCTTTGCCAAGAAAACCCAAAATGGGATGACAAAGAGTCAATCATGGTTGAACAATAATGAAAAAATTTGTTTTGTTATTCTGATCATATTTTCTCTTCACACAAACCATCTCTGGTCAGGCTTTTGTATTTTCTTGATTGGAGTTAGAGAGAGTAACTGGAAGGAAATGGGACTCAGATTGTTTTAACTGAAACTTAGCTACTAGTGTCTCCCCAAGATATTATTTCAAATCTATTTTGTCTGTAATTTTTGCTTGTTTTTCTGAGTATATGTTCTATGTTCCATGGGATTCTAACTCAGAAGGCTGCTGTCATTTGTTACAGTGAGTAGAAATAGAGAGATGAAGATTTTTTTTTTTATCTCATCTTATGAGTAGCAATTTTCTGTCACATTTCTAACTCTTTTGACCTGGAATATGATTAAATACTTTGGCCTAAGTATATATGAAGCACTTAATACTGATTAATTTTGTTACAAAAGGCTTTTCTCTCCACTCCTTATATGGCCCACTGAATTTAAAAAATTCCAGTTGGAACTATGCCCTCTTTAACCCTCCCCCTACTTCCCAAAAGTACTTACTGGGTTGAAAAATTATAATGCATTATTTTATAGATTTGGAATCAATATGCAGTCACACAAAAATTACAAATGAGTATTTGATACAAAAGCACTGAAATGCATTTTATTTAAACTGAACTATAGGATTGCAAATAAAGAGTAATATAGAAAAAAACAGAAGAAAAAATGGAACAAAAGAGGTGGAAAAAATATGATTGATGGAAGGCATTTAAAGAATGAGGATGAGATAAAATCGTTGTATGTAAATAGGAAATGGTTACACACAATGGTAGAAAGAATATGATGATATAAATAATATAAAAGCTATATGAATCAAAGAGGTGATGCCTCTAATAGAGCTGAATTTTTAGTAGAACTATTTGACAGCATTTAGTTTTCTTTTTAATTCTAAGGAATCAGTCCTCCTTTATTCCATGTAATAAGGCTTTCCCTGGTGAAACTGCTTTCTCACACTGCAAAATCTTAATTCAAAACTCATTATCAACATCTTTCTCAATTAGCTTTTAGATTGGGCTAAAATGAAAAATGAAGGTTCTTAGTGGAAAAAATGCACATACATGAATGAGAGGAGGGAGTTTAAGGAGCAACTATGGTAGTAAACAGTTTATAAAGAGAAATCTGTGTCAGGAAAGCCTTAAACTATTAGAATTCTTACTTGTGTTCTGGGCCAGGAGAACCATTGAAAAAATACAAGACACATTAACAAAATAATTCTTCTATGTATTAACTCTATTTTCGTCTATTTCTCTTGGTATTTCTTTTTTCTCTGTATGTGTCTGTATCTTTTTCTGCCTCTACTATCCTTTGTTCTGTCTTCCACCCTCAACTTTCCCTGCTACCAACCATCATCATGTAAAATAGAGTTTTATAGCTTATATCATTCTTAGAATTTATGGAATACACATAACTTTTAGATTCCTACCATTTGAGGATTGATTGTCATTATCTGATTCAAGGACTACCAATGTGACCAATGTGACTGTGGGTGACTGATTAGATTTGTCAAGGAAGACTTTCCCAATTCCCCACCCCACATGAGATAAATTGAATCAGTGCAAACCCCAGTGGAAATTGTTTTCGCCCTTCCACCAGAGAGCTTTTTACTACTAAAATGGTTAACTCACTAATTCATAAGGTGAATTAGAAAACGTTTTTATTTCCCCTCAAAACCAAATTGCTTTTACCCTGACAGAACAAATAGCTGACAAATTTTTGATCCTCTCTCAAGCTTTGAAAGTTATACCTTTGTTAAGGGCACTCAATCCAGGATTCCACCTCACTTCTTCTCCTCTGTTTTTTGATGCAGAGTTTCCCTATCTCACCAAGGCTGGAAATGCAGCAGTCACACAGGAGCCTGCTTTAGGCTTTAGGCAACTTGGTTATGTCCAGATCCCAGAGGTGTACCATATTGATGCCTGACAGTATGACAATCTTAGATTTTAGTCCTGATCAGTTCAGTAATCCTGAATTTGAGTGATCTATCAGTCTGAGGCTCCCTCATTAGCAGGGATTATAAGTATGGAAATCCTGGTTATTTTCTACTTGCAAATTCACTGGGTGATATTGAAAAAGTCATTTAAACTCATTAGGACTCAGTTTCATAATGTACACACATATACAAAAACACATACATGATTTACATATATAAAATGTGTAAATATAATATATGTAATATACATGCTGTTTATGTATTATTTATAAGTGCCATTATGTTTTAATATACATGATATGTTTTAGATAAATATGTATATTATACATTATTAAATATATATTATATACTTCTCTAAAACATATCACATACACAAATAATATTAATTTTATTAATATAAGTAATATTATTAACACTGCATAATATGCATATATAACATTATATATGTATATATGTATACATTTATATATATGCATATATAAACTGTTCTTTAGAATGTTTCAGTTTTTTTCACTGGTATAGGGAATTCTCAGAAAATTTCCTATACAAATACAGATCAATACTTAGCCTGAATTTATAATCTTAAATAGTTATCTTGAGTCCTGAGAATTAAAGGATTGGTCCAAGCTTATTCAATTAGTATGTGTTGGAGATAGGGCCCAAATTCAGATGTTCCTGATTCTGAAGCTGGTTTTGCATCTATTCTACTATGGTTGCCTTTATATTATAAATATATAACATATTTCACATACTAAAAACATAATGAAAGACATAATGGCACAGTGGAGAGAACTAACTCTGAAATCTGGCTCTGCTATATATTAATTTTGTGATCATAAAAAATCAATTTCACTCAGCTTCTAAGGCAAATTTTGAAGATAATGAAATATAGTGGAATTATCAATGTGTATTAGTAGAAAGAGTTTCAAAACTAGGAAATGCTCATCATGAAATTACACAAGGTTCTGAAGGGGAAAATTCCTCTCAAAAAGATAAGAAAAACCCATAATTTTTAATCGAATTGAATTCTACTATGAAATAAAGGAATTGGATAAATGAACACTATGGTCTCTTCTAACTCTAGATTATAAAATTATGACATCACTAACAGTATCCAAGTTTTGTTTTCTGAACATTATTTATATTACCCTTTCAAATACTTATCATAACCGTCAGACTTTTTTTTGTAATGATCAGATTATTATAAAGAAGGGAGTACTGCTAAAAGTTTTTGAGGTTCTCTTTTTGATCACAACAATATGATTTTTTTGGGGGGAGATGGCACTGAACTTTTAGATTTATCTGTTATTACACAAAAATAAAATTCCAGTACCTATCTACTTATAAACTTTCTCTTGATTAGATTGCAAATAGGCTGGTTCTTATCAGAATGATCATTGTACTGAAAAACAATTTCAGGGTGTCTTCATGCTCATCCTACTTTTCCTATGAATCTTAAGTCTCTTCAGGCCTTAAATCCTGCTACCAGTAATAGTGACTTAAACCTGCCTTGCACAGTAAGTATTTGTGTGTAGTGATGGACTATAAGCTCCTTCACAAAAAGTTCAGTTTCCTTTTAATTCATATAAATAATTAGGATAATGGACAATTTGATTGGTTGACTGCAAACATGGTTATAACAGTTCTCTCCCATAGTCAGATACTATTAATTATTCTGTTAATTATCTCAGAATAATATTAACATATTTTATAAAGTAATCAGAGAAAGCAGTAAGACACAAATCTAGTTAATTTCTTGTTTTTCTCCAAAAGAAAATATAAGATGCTATATGAGTCTTCTCGGAGCAGTACTAATAATTTATTATCAGCATTTTTTTTAAAGTGGGTCATTTTGAGATCATTTTGCCCATGGTTAAATATGGCCTACATTTTCAAACACTCATTTTTTTTTCCTCATCACACTATAATCTGTTCCTAGGCTTTTAATCTTTATACAACTATTCATTGTTTTTAAAATTTTACTCAATTAAACAAACATTGTTAAAGTGCTAAATTAATAGCTCTTTGCTAGGTACAAAGGGAAGTTCATATATAATACAGCATAATCCCTGAACTCAGGAAGTTTATGGTGTATAAAAGAAGACTGTTTGATTCAAATATGACTGAAATACTTAACAGACAACGAATGGTAGTAACATCCAGGAGCTGCCCACAATTGAAGTCTGTCCAGATGAATAAGTTAGCTTTGAACAACAGAGCTCAAAAGGAAATCAGTATACAGGAACTGAAGACTTTGTTTTCTTAAACTCTTTTCTGATTTTTGGATCATATTTATGTTTTTGTCTTCTGGATCTCATTGCTGCCACATTATTCCTTCAGACCTCAGATAATTTTGCATTGTGTACTCACTGTCTTTTGCTAGCTATGCTGATAACTGGCCCTCCTTCTCTGAAGAACTAAATTCCTATTTCTGTTTTGCTTTTGTTGTTTTTGTTGGTCATTTTTCTTTCTTTCTTTCTTTGTTTTGCTAACAGAGATGATGAACATATCTATTTTTCATACTGTGCTTAGACTGTTGACCAGAGTGCCTGACAATCTAGACAATGCAGTGGGCCCGGGGGAACAAAACAGCATAGCAAGTATACAAACATAACTTTGTTTCAATCTTTTCCTCCTAGATATATGCTGCAAAGAATATTTTATTCTCATGGTATAATGTTATTTCCTTTTTGTTTGCTTTTCTCTTCTAATATATCTGTAACACTTTTTAGAAAGTAAGATAATATTAGATATGCTATAATGTAATGTAAGTGCTTTCAGATTCCTTGATTCATTTTAACAGTCTGTCAGTCATCCAGAATTTATTAAGAACTTTCTTTGTGCTACGCATTTTGCTAAGCCCTGAGGATTCAAAGGAAAATAAATAGCTCCTGCCCTCAAAGACCTAACCTTCTAATGGGACAGGCAGCATGCAAATAACTATAAACAAATCTGAAATATATAATATAATGTACATATTATATATAACAGTATAGATGGCAAGTAATCTCAGAGAGAAGGTCCTTGATATGGGGGGAGGCATGAACAATTCCTTGAAGAAGATAGGATTTGAACTGAGTCTTTAAGAAAACAAGTGAAATTGGTAAATTGAAGTGAGAAGGGTAAATATTCCAGGTAAGTGAGAAAGAAAGCACTGAAAAGAAACAGAAGTTGGGAGGAGTGCCATATGTGAGGAAGAGGAATAAGCTAGTTTAATAGAATCCTAGAACACATGGAGGGTATAAAGTATAGAAAGACTAGAAAGGGGAAAAAGGAAAGTAAAGAGAAAAGCATTTTTAATAAAATCTTATTAAGAAGCAATCTAAGACATTGAGGAATTTAATGACTAGCCTAAGATTACACAGCAAATTATTTAGAGACAATGGAAGGTTTAAATTCTACTTTTAGTCTTCTTGGTCCTTGTTCAATTTTTTTTGTAGACTTAGTTACTCTCCTGATTTACATGATTGCTGGAAGACCACTGAATTTTTGTTAAGCTTTTTCATAATTTGAGCCTTAATTTTCAATAAGTTTTAAATTCTTATGGAATTGGTAGAGTTGGGGCAGCTAGGGGGTACAGTAGATAGAGCACCAACCCTGAAGTCAGGAGGACCTGAGTTCAAATCTGGTCTCAGATACTTAACACTTCCTTGCTGGCAAGTCACTTAACTTCAATTGCCTCAGGGGAAAAAAGAATTAGAATTGGTAGGGTTAATTATTAATTATTGGTAGAGTTATTATTATATTATATATTAATAAGGTAATTATTAATTATTGGTAGAGTTAATAATTTAACATGGTACAATGCCAAAAAACTTTGGTACCAATATTTATATAATCTAAATCATTATAATTACTTTAAATATAAGTTGAGATAAAGGTCTTATATTATAAAAGAACAAGAATAAATATTTAATTTTTAAAATTAGAAGAAATTTATATAATTGTTAGGAATCAAATCCATAAAGGTAATTTGAGGCCTTTACTGAGTCTGATTGATAGGAGCCAGGTTTGCTCTTTCTGTGAAAGTTACCCAGCCTGTTGTGAATCATTAGCTGATAAAATGTAGTGACAGATAACCAAAGGGCTTCATGCTTTTCTAAAAATGAATGTTATATTAGCCGAATATAAAATTAGATGAATATAGAGAGTCCATGACTAAATACAACCAATAATCTATTTCAGAGAAGAGAGGGAATATACATTGGGGATATACTTCACATTTCAGAGAAAAAGAGAGACTGGGACAATGAATTTGTATCAGGATTTAAAAGATGGAACTAGAATATTCTATAGGTTCCACAAAGCCCAACATCAATGTCACTCACACTGCTAACACTTTATAAATGCTTTCTTTTTTATTTCATAGAGACAATGACCATTGTACATGCTGCTCACATTTTTGGGATATAGATCTTTATCTCCCACAAAATTGTTCCCAAGGAATCTATAACAAAAGTGTAATGGACATATTTTCCAGATAGAGGAGATTTTAATTATTTGAAAAATTATTTTCCTTTATATATATAGAACATTACTGACCCTCTCTCACATTTGATGGATCAGCATGATATTATGGAAAGAACATTGACATCTCAGTCAGAAAGATATAGTTCATAGTCCAGTCTGCACTATTTTACTATCTGTGAGACTTTAGGCAAATATTATGACTTCTTTAATCTTTAATTTTCTCATTTGTAACATTGTTATAATAAAGCTATCTCACAGGGTTATTTATAAAACAAATAATATATTTGATGAATTTTTGTCACTACAAAAATAATGCTATGCTTTTTATAAATGCAAATTCGACTTCCATTTTAATAATAGTGAAGAATTTATATTAAGCCAGTCAGACTCTCTACCTTCTAACCTTAGTTTCATGTGATTGATCATTGTGTACACTTGCAACACTGACATTTTGAGTCTATGACTATAGGACAGGACAGACCAAACTACATCCTATAAAGAATAAAGCCAAGACATTAGTCAAATTGTTAAGCACTCTTACAGACTATGCCAGAGATAACATATCCTTTGAGGAAGCCACCTGAGATAATAGCTAATGTGCATGGATTGGATTCAGAATATATGGGTTTACTTTTGCCATTTACTATGTGGATCTAGGCAAATAATTTACCTTTTTTTCCAGACTTAATTCCCTCAGTTGCTTAATGAAGATAATGACACCATTAGGATCTCCTTCACAAAGTTGCTTTGAGGATCAAATGAAATAATATACATAAAGCATTTGGTAAAATTTAAGATGATCTATTAATGTCAGCTATTTATTATTATTATTATTAGTAGTAGTAGTAGTAGTAGTAGTAGTAGTAGTAGTATTGGGCATAATAGTCCTCTGTGAAATAAGGAAAACTCAGTAAATGAGGATGTGACTGTAGTCAGATCTATATACATAAGGGGAGAAGCAGATATGAAAGAGCAGTTAGGATTTAAAGGGGGCAGTTGCCATTTTGTAGTGAACATAAGATTACCAACTATTAGGTACTGAAGGAAGGTTAGAGACAATAGCCTGCTGATACACGAGCAATTAGAGCATAACATTTTGTTTATTTCATGTATGATATGATGTTTATTTCAAGAATAATAGGAAGCTTTTCACTGATTATGCCCCATCTGGTATATATATGTATGTGTGTATAACCAACCAGTTTGGGGAGGGAAGATGCTTTCTCAGATTTTGTGGATTGCATATGTTAGTCATATTTGCCATTCAGTTTCAAGTGAACAAATTAAGAAAATAAAGCATATATCCTGTTTTTTATAACAGTTGATATTCCTTGATTTTGTAAATAAAAAAGAGGTATAGAAAATGTTTGAATTTGCCTCTTATTTGAAAGTTATAAAATGCACAAAATTTATGAAATGGAGCTTTCTATTCACATTCTGATTTCTGTGTTTAAAGATAGTCAGTAATAGCCTTGTATGATTAAATAACTTTTTAATATAGTCATATAATCATGTATTTAAAACTTATTTCTTAGAAGTCTTTGATTGCAACTTCCTTATTTTATTTTTTTGCTGAGGCAATTGGGGTTAAGCAACTTGCCCAGGTTACACAGCTAGGAAGTGTTAAGTGTCTGAAACCAGATTTGAACTCAGGGCTTCCTGACTTCAGGACTGGTGCTCTATCCACTGCACCACTTTGCTCCCCCAACAACTTCCTTATTTTATAAAGGAAGAATATGAAGCTCCAAAAATTTGTGTCTGAGGTAGAATATGAATCCAAATGCCCTTGCCTACAAACTTATTTCTATCTACTATAATAGTAATACTGTACCATTTAGCTACTATGATCCCTAAACTTAGCAAAATACCTCATCTGTAGAGTACATACATACATATGGACATGTCTTTGTACCTAATACATGTATTTTATGCATGTATATATGTGTATGTATGTATAGATGTATAGATTATACAAATAACTGGAAATATTTAGGGTTTTAGATATAAGGTAAATAGTAGGAATTTAATGATATTGTAAGTGATTTATACTTTTTCCCTTTCAATAGGAAACCAAAGAATAAAATGTGTCATCATACAAGTAATATGGTACAATACTATGATATAATGATGATGATGATGATAACTAGCATTTATATAATGCATTCAGATATGGAAAGTATTTTTTATATGTTAACTTATTTGAACCTAACATAAACTCTTCAAAGTAGGTATTATTATTAATCTCATTTTAGAGTAGAGGAAACTTATGTCTACTTCTTACATTACTAATAATATAAGGCAAAGAAAAAATAGGCACATGACTACCCTTTTCTGATTCTTTTTTATATTCACAATCACAGTATTTTATAAAAATTCAAAATAAAGCACCATCTAATTTAATATGGTATCATTTTACTGTCAAAAGATAAGTTTTTTATGATTTACATACATTTCCTAAATCTTACAAATAAAACAATAAATAAAACTGCTCAGAAAGGAGAAGTCTGATATTTTCCTCAATTTTACAAATTGGGTTTTAGTTTTGAATTTTAACCATTAGACATGAATTCATAGAGCACCACCTGGTGTTTTATTTTATAATTTTAAAAATCATTGAAATAATAACAAAGATACAGTTGTGCAGTGTTTTCACAGTCCCCTAAGCTTAATATTTAGAATTATAACTTCCACCCTTCCTGTTCTCTATCTCATTTAATTAACAGTCAAATCCTGTTGAATCTACCTAAGTAATATGTTTCCTTTTTTTATCTTTGTAACCTCAATTTCTAGCACATGGCCTTACACATAATATATGCCGTATTTCCACATACAATATATTATCTGATATTTGTTTCATAGGTCATCATGATGTATCAGAATAAGCAGTAATTGAGGATCAAAAGATCTGGATTTTAATACATCCTTTACTATGTCTTGACATGGGGAGGATGTGATATAGTAGCTTAGCTGATTCAATACTATCTTTACTTCTTACTACCCATGTGACCTGGGACAATTATTTTATTTTGTGGACCTCAGGTCTTTAATCTATAAAATTAGAGGATTGTTTATTTACTTATAAGGTCCTTTCCAATCTTAAGTATATGATTCTGTGGGCAAATAAAAACATTTATTGACTTTAGTTTTTTCATTTGTGAGATTGGGTTAATTATATTTGCATTTCCTGTTTCATTAGGCTGGAAATAAATCACTTTCTATTCTTTAAAGTGCATAGATCATATGAACTATGATGATAACAAACTATAGCTGAGATGGAGGTTTTTTCCTATCTAGATATAATACATCTAGAAATTCAGATTTCTAAATCAAAACTACATTTTGATACCATCTAGAACTACTGAATATATGCTTAGCATGAATAAAACTTTTAGACACTGATGTCTATGACATATATGACATATATGATCTAGGCAAGTGAATAAAGTTTTCCAAGATCTTATTTTTTTATCTGTAAAATAAGAGGTTTTGATGATTTTAAGGACTCTTCCACTCAAACTTTTTTGATCCTATAATCATATCTTATAATCTCAACATCTCTTATATTTCCTCTTTAAATTTTCATTATTTAAATTTTATTTTTTCAATTAAATGTAAACAAAAATCTTTAACATTTAAAAAAAATTGAATTTCAAATTCTTTCTTCCTTCTCTACTTTTCTTGAGAAGGAAAACAAATTGAAGCATTCTCTCTTTCTTTCTTTTTAACTTAATTTTTCTTGAGGGTTTTTATTTTCATTTCAGTGGGAGATCTATATTTTCTTTCATAATGACTTATGAAAATGTTTTGCATAACTTCATATGTGGTTTCTTAATTGTGGGTGGGCATAAGATAGAGAATGTAGAAGTAAAAAATCTTAAAAACAAATGTAAAAAGAGAAGGCAAGCAATTTGATATAGATTATACATGTGCAGTTATGCAAAATGGTATTTATATTTCTTTTATAGATTTTGGTGATATTATGATATAGTGTAAAACTTATAGCTATCTTATTTTAATTTTTTGCCTCATTGATTTTTTCTTTTTATTAAAGCTTTTTATTTAAAAAAAAAACATATGCATGGGTAATTTTTTCAACATTGACCCTTGCAAAACCTTGTGTACTAAATTTTTCCCTCCTCTCCACCCCCTCCCCTTGATGGCAGGTAATCCAATACCTGTTAAATTTATGTTAAATCCAATATATGTATACATATTTATACAATTATCTTGCTACACAAGAAAAATTGGATCAGGAAGGAAAAAAAAACTGAGAAAGAAAACAAAATGCAAGCAAACAACAAGAGTGAAAATTCTATGTTGTGGTCCATACTCAGTTTCCACAGTCCTGTCTCTTGGTGTAGATAGCTCTCTTCATCACAAGATCACTGGAACTGATATGAATTATCTGACTATTGGAAAGAGCCACTTCTATCAGCACTGATCATTGTATAATCTTGTTGCTGTGTACAATGATTTCCTGGTTCTGCTCATTTCACTTAGCATCTGTTCATGTAAGTCTCTCCAAGACTCTCTAAAACCATCCTGCTGATCGTTTCTCATAAAGCAATAATATTCCATAACATTCATATACCATAACTTATTCAGCCATTCTCCAACTGGGCATCCACTCAGTTTCCAGTTTCTTGCCATTACAAAAAGGGATGCTACAAGGGATACAAAGGATACAAAAAGGGATCCCTTTTCCTCCTTTAAGATCTCTTTGGAATATAAGGCCAGTAGAAACACTGCTGGGTCAAAGTTTCATAACTTTTTGAGCATAGTCCCAAATTGCTCTCCAAAATGGCTGAATCCTTTCACAATTCCACCAACAATGTATCAGTATCCTAGTTTTCCCACATCCCCTCCAACATTCATCATTATCACTTCCTGTCATCTTAGCCAATCTGAGAGGCACATAGTGGTATCTCAGAGTAGTCTTAATTTGCATTTCTCTGATCAATAGTGATTTAGAGTAAGTTTTCATATGACTAGAAATGGTTTTAATTTCTTCATCTGGAAATTGCCTGTTCATAATCTTTGATAATTTATCAATTTGAGAATGTATGAATTATTATAAATTTGAGTCAATTCTCTATATCAGTCTTATTTTATTATTAGTTACTGTTTTTATTAAGATTTCTCCCCCTGATTCCTCCCCCAGAATGCTGGATTTCCTCCAATTCTACATATCACAGGGAAATTCCATGCCGTCAGGTAAATTTCCCTTTCCTAACCTATTTAGTGACTTCTAAAGCCTTCTGCAAAATTATTGACTCCAAGGCACTATATCTTTTTCTAAACTGCTCTTGACCTAACTAGTAACTATCTATTTATTATCTATCCTTTTTGTACGTATGTTTGTATATATGTATATATGTAATATACTATTGTGACATAAAATGGTGTTGATATAACATTTTTTTAAAAAGTAAAATCATTATCTAAGATATATATGCACACACATATGTATACATACATGCATACAAATTTAGAGACAATGCAAAAAGAAAAAACTGGCCCTGTTTTACAAGCCTCTCCCCATATGTCTGAATATTTTCTAAAGTAAAGGGGCTAAAGTATAACTCATTTGTGATATATCATTATCTTTATTCTGCAATATATTCTTGAGTAAAATTGTCATGAGAATCAGTACCGATAGGAAAACTGCTAAAATGGACAGTAAAAGCCCAAAGTAACCAAAGAAGCTATTGTTTTTGCAGCACAGAATGAATCTTTATATTTCTACCTTCCTTTTTGTCATAATCTTGTCATTATTTAATCCTCAGGGTTCATTGCTTTTTGTATGCATCAGATATTGCATCTAGAAGTCCAGTTATTGTCATTTTGTCTCTACCTGCTTTTTTTTTATTCCTGCCTATTTGTGTCACATTGCTCATCTTTCCCCTACAGCTTTTTTACATGAAGGATATGCATTTAAAATAAGAAGGGATAATTGGAAAGGGCTGCACAAAAAGTGAGTCCTGTGATAAATGTTCATGATAATATCCTGGAATATTGTTTGCATTTGACAGAGCAGCTGAGTTGGATATATTTCCAGTAATGAGCTATTTACTTCCATACTAGTTACTGGGACTCATATACCTTTGGAAAGGTGTACAGAAAAGAATGACCCCAAAGAAAATATGAGGTCTTGTCTTGCTATCCACTCATAAAGATCTTTCTTTGATCTGGGAATGTTTGTTGTTTTGAACACCAGAATTGAATATTTTTCCTTCCTTAATATTTGTGTTTTCGGATTGCTGAACATAAGTGTATAGGCTTAAATAGGGAGTAAATCAGATACAATTCAAAGCTGAAGAAGCTTATTAGACTCTAATCCTATAGTAACTTCATCAAAAGAGAGGAGAGTGGTTAAAGCAAAAAGTATAGTGATTGCAGTGGTAAAAGGATTGGCTTTAGAATCAGATGATTTACCTTCAAGACATGATCTTGCCAGACTAAACATATGACTAGGCAAGGTCTTTAACCTCTTTGTATTCTTAGTGTTCTTATTTTTGAACTGAAGATAAATTACACTGGTGAAATATATCTTATAGAGTTGCCTTGTGGATTTAATGAGATAATGTATTTAAAATGCATTTGTAATTGTAAAGACTGGCTATAAATTTAAGTTTATGATTAAGTTCAGATGGAAAATAAAATAATTTATGGTAACAAATTACATTTTATTTCTAAAAATGATTTATTTTCTTTCAACACAGAAATAAAAAAGTATTATTTCTATTCTTATGTGGAATATGTGCATATTTAAATTTTTATTTACTTTCATATCATCTTCATTTTTTAATCTATCAGTAAAAAAAAGGGGAAAAAATAACCAGCACATTAACTATCTAACCATACTGCCTATAATCTCTCCCCTTTGCAAAGAAGAAAGATTGGACTCATTTTCTCATGATGTATTTTTGGGGGGGTTCAGACTTGATCATTACGATTGCACAGTGCTCAATTTTAAGGATTTTTTGGGGAGCATTGGGACATTTTTTTGCTGTTCTTTCCATTTATATTGTTGCAGTCTTTGTGTATACATACATATATACATATATGCACATTCACACACATATCCTCCTTCCACTGACTTCACTTTGTATCAATCAATCTAAGTCTTTTTAAAATTTTTTTATTTATTTATTTTTTTAAAAGTCTTTCCCTTTGACATCATATTTCACCCAGTGCAAAACTGTTTGAAAATAATTTCTATCTGTTGTTAAGTAAACAAATATTATTAAGCACTATTTTTGAGCTAGACACAGTGCTAAGGTCTGGGGATACAAAGAAAGGCAAAAAAGTCTCTGCTCTCAAGGAGTTCATGGTTCAATGGGGGAGATAACATGCAAACAGCTATGTACAAACGATGTATATATAGGATAAATTGGAGACAATAGAAGACACTAGGATTAAAGGGGATTGGGATAATTTTTTGTCTGTTTTTTTTTCCTTTCTTTTAAATAGATAGTGGGATTGTAGCTGGGGCTTGAAGGAAGCCTGAAGAAAGAGTCAGGAAGAGAAATTTTAAGGAATAGAGAACAGCTAGTGAAAATGCCCGGAGTCATGAGATGGAGTATTTTGTGCAAGGAATAATAATGAGGCCTGTACATTGTAGAGCATGTGAAGAGAGAGTGGATCAAAGTGCAAGAAGACTGGAAAAGTGGGAAGAGGACAGGTTATGAAGGGCTTTGAATGGCAGAGGAATTTATATTTGAAATTGGAGGTGATATAAATCCACTATAATATATTGTATTGTTTGGAGGTGGAAAGGTGTCCTTGTCAACTTGTGCTTCAGGAAGATCAATTTGAAAAAAACAAGGCCTGAGGCAAGGTGACTAACTAGAAAGTCTATTGCAAAAGCATAGGTATGAGATGAATAGGGCCTACATTAGGCTTGAAGTCAGAGGAAATCAAGTGTGTATATAAAAGAGCTCTTACATAGAAGAATCAACAGAACTTGACAGATGATTATATGTGGCCAGATGAGAGAGAGGAGTCAAGAATGACACAAAGTGTGAATGTAGGTGACTGGGAGTATAATAGTACCCTCTACAGTAAAGGTTAGAAAGAGGAAAGATTTGAGACAAAAAAAGATTAAGGATTCAGTTTTGAAGACATTGAATTTAAGATGTCTGTGGTATATTCTGTTCCAGATGTTTAATAGGCAGTTGGAGATGTGAGTCTGGATGGTAGGAAAAAGACTGAGGCTAGATAAGTAAGTTTGATAATCATCATAAAAATGGAAGGAAATTTTTGGGATATTAATGAACTCACCAAATAAAATAATATAGAGGGATAAGAGCAGAAGACTCATGACAAATCCTGGAAAATATATGTTGTTAACAGGAATGATCTGTATGTTTTGAGAAAGAAAAGATTTGTCCTTCTTTTAAAATGTTCAAAGAACCTGGTACAATTCCTGTGAGGAATTCTTAGTGAATGATAGTATAGTCTAATTAACAGAATAAGAACTTACACCTTAGATTCCAATTCAGAATTAAAGCTTTGATCCCTATTGCCTAGTAGTGGGAAAGACATGAGGGAGCTTGGAATTCATACAAATAGTTGGTATGACAGATTAATTCTGAGGAAGAAAGTCAAGAAATTTCAAAATAATTCAAGCCTCATTTTATTTAAAAAAATTAAACTTAAAAAAACAACTAAATGTCATAACTAGAAGCAAGTCTGATAATCTCAAAAGTCCCTCTTAAAGCTATCCACCCCACTGACCATTAACTTTCCTCCTATCACCTCAGTATTTTATCTATTAGGATACCAAAAGGAAATCAAAAACAGAGTGGGGAATGATTTGTTCCTGAAAGTATTGCCAGTCACAGGTCTAATTCTCACTCTCTAGAGCCTTACCTTTAATATTCTGCAAATGAATCCACTGAAATTATTCCCCATCAGTTTCTAGTCTAGCCTTTTAAAAAAAAGTAAAAGACAATCAACAAAAACTCCATTACTCTTTCCCTCATAAATGCATTAAAGTATTATGAATAGCACGTCTTGACTGCTTAATAAGTAAGTTATGTTAATATGATTTAATGATTAGGGAAAGACAGAATAAAATTCTTATATTCTTTCTTGTATTTCTTTAGGTCAAGGCCTACTTGGTCATTGTCTAAGCCCTGACTAAATCAGAATGGAGATAAATATAAATTGTTTCTATTTTGGCCAGAAACCCTGAAAGTATACCTTTTTCAAATACACACATGCACATACACACACATTACACACATATAAAATCTAAGTAAGGCTGGTAACTTTGCACAACTCTTTCTCACTTAAATCTGATTCATTTTCATATCATGGCATCAATTTTCCATACAATAGCTTAATTATAATCCCTGAATAGCCATTTAATCTCTTTATTTCTTAGTTTCTTCATTAACAAAAAGCTTCCAAGTGTAATCCTCACCTAGTTTCCTGAAATATATTAAATACTGTGTTGTGCCTGTCTCAGTTTCCCTTAGTTGCTGTCTCAGTTTTCCTCAGTTACTGTCTCAGTCTCCCTCAGTTACTGTCTCAGTTTCCCTCAGTTACTGTCTCAGTCTCCCTCAGTTACTGTCTCAGTCTCCTTCAGTTACTGTCTCAGTTTCCTTCAGTTGCAGTATCAGTCTCCTTTAATTGCTGTTTCAGTCTCTCTTAATTGCTCTGTCCCAGAATAGAAATCCCCACTTCCTGACCTTCAGAAATAATTGGACTCACACTCCAAAATAATCATAAAACCTCCAGATGGTCAGCCTCGACTTACCCTTATCTATGACCCAGACTTACTCAGCTTCTCCAGCAGCTTCCACCCCCTTATCTGTAGTCTTCTGTCTCAAGGCTCCTCACTCCCTAACCTGTCAGAACTGAATTTATGGTTTCCTTGGACACCATATGTGCTCAGCTGTTCCCATGAGTTCTTTGTTTTCCCCTGGGTCATGGAGATTATAAAAACTAGTGTTCTCCAGCAATGAAGTTCTGAGTACTTTATATTCAGTCGGCTGACATTGCTGTGTGTCAGTCTCTGGGCTGGACTGCGTGCTTTGAGACATGAGTCCCACCAGTCCTGATCCATAGCTATGGATTTTGAACTCTCAATTAACATCAATAAAGCATTACCTAATTTCCACTGTGTGATACTTCCTCAGTTTCTCCCTGAGCATTACACTGTCAATAAATTTTGTGACTTTCTGTACACTATGTATTAATTGTACCACTACTATTTTTTTTGCAGAGACAAAATCTATGGTATTTGTTAACTGATTACTTATGAGACTAATTATCCTTCTTTCAGCCAAGAGAAAAAAAGAATGAGTCAGAAAGAGCACTAAATTTTCAAATATGAAAAACTGAGTGAATGCTGGGTGCCATTGGTAGAAATCATGAAGTCAGAAAAAAGAATGTGTCCTGAAGAGAAGATGCACACACACACACACACACACACACACACACACACACACTACACACACATATATAAAATCTTTGCTTAAGTGTAGTCTGCTAAGGTGAGTTGGGTGGAGGGGAAGAAATAAAAGGAGAAAAATAATAAAGTAAAAAGCATATAGCAGAAAACAAAAGAATAACCTAGAAGGAAGAAAAGAAAAGATGAACATCCCTGAATATAACGTTTTCTCCTTCTCCTTCTACTATTATATATGATTTCTTCAAATGGAAACTTATTGTCACATAATTTGAATCCTTTCTGATTTTCTGTTGGACACATGACAATGTTTTGTTTTGTTTTTATTTTTATTTTTCTATCTTTTTTCCATTTTTTCTTATTTTGTATTTAGTTTTAAATAAATCAATATAGAAAAGATGGCTAAAATAGTTATTTTATTCCTTTTATGTCAACTTAATTTCTTAATACATTGTTCTCCTTTTTCTGCTATATGAGTCATCATTTATTTTAAAGAAAAAAAGGAAAGTTAAAAAAATAAAGGAGAGAAGGGAAGAGAAGGGACAGAGAGGACAAGAGAGAGGAGAAGAAGGGAGAGAAAATTCAGGAAATTTCAATGAAACATATCAATTCATTAATCTACTTATAAGTTGGAAAGTGAGGTATGTTGTTTTAGGACAATGAGATAAGTAGGATGGGATTACTTGAGGCAACATTGAAGACCCAGGTGAATATTAATGATCACTCTTTAAAATTTTGAATACAGAAGGCATAAAAGATTTGGCCTAACATCAAATTCTGAAATTTATCTTTTAGAATATATCCTAGACGTTATTTATTTCTTTTATATAAGAGTTGAGAAATGAATATAGAACAACAACCATTCTGGAGAGAAATCTGGAACTATGCCCAAAAGGTGCATACCCTTTGACCCAGCAGGGTCACTACTGGGTCTGTATCCCAAGGAAATCGTAAATGAAGGAAAAGGATACACAAATAGAAAAATGTAGTAGCTATTTTTGTGGTAGCAAAAAATTGGAAAATGAGTAGATGCCTATCAATTGAGAAATGGCTGAACAAGTTGTGGTATATAAAGATAATGGAATATTATTGTTTTATAAAAACTGGTGAATAAGCTGATTTTAGAAAGGCCTGGAAAGATTTACATGAACTGATGCTGCTGAATGAAACAAGCAGAACCAGGAATACATTGTACAAAAGCAAGAATGTTCAATGACCAACTATTGTTTCTTCTCAGTAGTTCAGTGATTCAAAGCAATCCCAATGAACTTTGGACAGAAAAATACCATCTGCATCCAGAAAAAGAATTAAGGAGATTGAATATAAATTAGCACATGCTATGTTCATTTCTTTTTTCTGCTTTTTTATGTCTCCTATGGTTTTTCCCTTTTGCACTGATTTTTCTCTCCCAAAATGATTCATAAAGCAATAAACAAATAATTTAAAAATTAATTAATTAAAAAATAGAACAATAGCAAAACACTTCAATATATTCAATTATCTTTTCAGTTATCTGAATTCTGAATAAAATGAAATTCACTGCATTTTTTTATTTATATAATGCAAAAGAGGTCATTTGGGTCTCCTAATAGTGTATACAACAATTTCAGCAATGAAAACTAATATACGATGTTTATTGTTGACCCATACAAATTCTTGTACTGGTTAGTGTCTAGGAAGAAGAAGCAATTGCAATAAAAGTATGCTTTCACATTAGACCACTTTGGATAAAGTTTAGATGAGTTGTATCCATCTAAACTTTATTAGAAGGATATACCTTCTTCTTTGCCCACTTTTTCAGGGATTAGGCAGAAGAAGGGTCAAAGTCACAGCATACCAGGGCAGGTAAAGCAAATTAGGTTATAGGCATTATGACCAAAGCTTTCCTGGGCCAAAATTAAATCCCATTCCATTTTCAGGCAAGTTTTCATGATACCAGTTGTAAAAACAAGATAAATAGAATCTGGATCCCTTTGTATAGAATAGGACTCTGTTACAATTTAACATTTAAATCCATTTGGGGACATATTTTTCCCTTTTATTTATGAGAGCTAACAATGTTTTCTAAGTGACTGCTGATTTTTAGATCTACTGTCCCTTGTTTCACCTCTTTCCATTTTTCTGAATATGTTCTTAGATTTTTTTTCTCAATTTCCCATTTTTCAGTACCATCTGCTCTCCTTTCCTTCATTTCCATCTTGCAACATAACATCAGAGGTCTAGCAGTATCAAATATAAACCTAAAAGATTGAAAATGACTGAAAAAGACTTTAGAGATCATCTGTTGTCCCTTTATCCATATTGCAGCTGAAAAAATTGAAAGCAGAAAGATTAACTGCCTTGCCCTACAGAGTCACAAAGCCAGATGTAGCAAAAGAGGGATTAGAAGTCAAGCCTTCTAAGTACCAGGCTGCTACTTTTTTTCATTATACCATGCTCCCTTACTTAGTGTCATAATTGACTTTAGAATGCTATAGCCACACATCAAAATTCAATGGAGTTCTTGGGGCAGCTAGGTGGCGCAGTGGATAGAGCACCAGCCCTGAAGTCAGGAGGACCTGAGTTCAAATCTGGTCTCAGACACTTAACATTCTCTAGCTGTGTGACCCTGGGCAAGTCACTTAACACCAATTGCCTCAGCAAAAAAGCAAAAAAAAAATTCAATGGAGTTCTTTAAAATGCAAAAGATGGGCCTATGTGAAAATTATATAATCTGTCAGTCTTAATTTCTAGACAATCAGGCATTAAACATAAGATATCATTCAATATTCTTTCAGTAGTGTTCACAGTTTAGTTAACATTGGAACTGAACAGTAGTTATCATGGAAGGGACAAAGCGAAAAGTCAAAGGGTCAAGTGGAAATAGGTATGGCTAGTTAAAATGCAAAAATGCCTTTTTCTAGTAACATTATCATATGCTATTACACACACATATAAATTCTAGTGGTCCCCTATTGCCTCCAGAATCAAAGGGAAGCCCTTTTATTTTTCATTCAGTCTTTCATAAATTACTATACACCTCCAACTTTCTAATCTTCTTACATTTTATACCCTCCTCAACTCTGACATACCCCATAATCCATTAAGACTGATCTTCATGCTCTGAGATCTCCCAGATACTCCATCCCCCAACTCCATGTTTTTTATGGACTATCTCCTGTATGGGGAAATATTTCTTTATCTCTGTTTCTTGACTTCTTTAAAATTCCAGCTAAAATCCTATATTCTGCAGGAAGCCTCTCTTGATTCTCCTTAATTTTGTTTTCCCTTTGTTGATTATTTCTACTTTATCCTACATATAAGATTTTTTTAACATCAATGTTTGTATGCTATTATCTCCATTAGAATGTGAATTCCTTGAGAAAGGATCGTTTTTTACTTTTCTTTGTATCCTTAGTGCTTAGCAACTTGCCTAGTACATGGTATATACGTTATAAAGACTTATTGACTGACTGACTAATAGATGTTAAGTAGTCATTGAAACGGGCCAGTTTGGTGGCTGTTGGGGGCGGCTCTGGACTGGGCTTGCCTGGACTTGCCTGGGCTT
>JAJPUD010002328.1:129078-243105 GCA_023553655.1 Myrmecobius fasciatus
GGCATAGGCGGGGAAGGACAAAGAGGCTACAAGAGAGACTTAATTTTTAGTGGATTTCTTACAATTTGTAATGTTATGGCATTTTGTTATCCGATTTGTGCTGTTATGGAAATATTGTTATTGTTTTGTATTCATCATTTTGTACTCTTTTACCGTGACTTCTCAAGATTGATTGGATGTATTGCTGTTAGATTTATGCAGTCTCTGAAGATGGATTTCTTACCCTCACACCCTCAGTGGGTGCCTCCCCTGGTTTAAACAAAAAGGGGGAGTTGTTGGGGGCGGCTCTGGACTGGGCTTGCCTGGACTTGCCTGGGCTTGCCTGAGTGGCCCGCCCTCGGGTACGCTCCACCCCAGGGGCAGGACTTGGGAGGAGCAGAACCGCCTACAGGGAGGGGTGAGGGCCAGAAAAGGGAGATAAAAGAAGGCACAGAGGCTGGGGCAGTTGGCTGTTGGAAGTTCGAATGCGAATAAAGAAGTTAACCTCTCCTCGGGTGCTCTGCCTGGTTTGTTCTCCCCTCCACTAGGGTGGGGTGCCAGAGACGTCTGAAGACCCTGGACTAGGGTGAGTAGAGGGTGGTGGCTGGGGACCCCGATAGGACCCCCGGCAGGTGGCAAAGAAAGAAGAAGCTGGGTCAGGAAGACTGATCTTCCTGAGTTCAAATCTGACCTCAGATTGCCTAACTGGGAAACCCTCGGCTGTCAATTAATTTTGTTTGCCTTGGTTTCCTTATATGTAAAATGAGCTGGAGAAAGAAATGGCAAGCTACTCCAGTATCTTTTCCAAAAATCCCAAATAGATTCACAAAGGGTCAAACACAATTGAACTCCCAAAAGTCACTGTAATGCTATCAGTGGGATTGGTGCTTTAACTAAATGTATTATGCTTTTAAAGAAACTCTCTTATTATCTTAGAAGGACACTTTTTAGGATAAACTGCTGAGATCCAGTCCATATAGTCACATAGTTAAGATATTTTCATTTTATAATAAGAATACTAATAAAAATCTTTTGTAAGTGAATGTACATTTCTTTATAGCTAGAAAATCTGAATTATTATCATAGTTAGAAATCAATTGAGATAATGTAGGAATTACTGATTGTGGGGCAGCTAGGTGATGCAGTGGATAGAGCACCAGCCCTGAAGTCAGGAGGATCTGGGTTCAAATCTGGTCTCAGACACTTAACATTCCCTAGCTGTGTGTCCCAGGGCAAGTCTCTTAACCCCAATTGCCTCAGCCAAAAAAAAAAAAAAAAAGGAATTACTGATTGTTTATAAAAACAAATGGCATTTTGTTACTTTCAATAATATTCATTAGCAAAATAAGATCACAGGATTGTCTAGAAACTTTCACAGTCCTTTTTAATGAATAGATAAAGTACTCTTTCATATCCATTTCATTATATGGAAATTATTATTTCTAAAATTTTAAAAAAATTATTTCTAAATTTACTGAGACTACTTGAATTTTTTTCAAATATTTTCAAACTGTTCTCTTGGTGAAATCCTCCCTCCACAGTTATACATAGATTTGAAGGCATTTCCATCTGGCATCTGATTAAGCTAAATTAATGATAATAAAATTTGGGGCATTACATATGCTAATGTTTTGTGTTAATATCCTTATTTTCCAGGTGTTGTATTTCAGTACAGATCACAATGTAAGACTTGTCAATGGACAAGAGGGAAGATAAATAATTAATGTGAATAGATGTAGTAGTTATACAGAGAAGTTAAGTTAAAAACCTCAAAACTGGGACCACAAAAATTAGGATAAAGAATTTAAAGGAAGTTATTTTGAAGCTTTGGATCAGGTTGTTCTATAAAGGGGGTCATTAGGAAAGGATAAAGACCAAGAAAAGAAGTTCATGAGAATGAGCTGGGGGAATTATGAACCCAGATAAAAAGAAAGATTGAGTAAGATTATTGTACACTAAATAACACCATTTTAGGACTATGTATTTTATGGCTGGAAGAAATGTTAAACACCATTGTGTCTAATCTCCTCATTTTACTCAAGAGGAAACTGAAGAAAAGAGAAGTGGAGTAATTTGATGAGGACCAAAAGTTAGTTTCTGAAGCATAAATCAAACTCAGGAAACCCTCACTCCAAATCCAATGTCTTCACCATTACAAATTATACTTGGGATGCCAAAGGGTTTCTTGGGTTTGAATATTGGCTAACTATATATAAAAATCAGAAAATGCAAAATAGAAAAGTGTTTCTTTCTGGTAATAAGAACAGCTAAAAGAAAGCTTTTTCTGGATTTGAGAAGAAAAATAAAATAAGAATAAATAGTCCTAAAAGGACCTACTTTATGATTAAAGCTCTATCTTTTAAAATACTATATGCTGATGAATTACCTAATCATGAAATAGTTTTTATTTCAAGATTTATTCATACTACATGTAGTACAAACAATCCAATATAATAGTTATTAATCATCAGGTGGACATGATTTCTACTTTACATGATATCATAGCTCTTTATAATGTTCTTATGCATTTTTCTTAGACTAATGTATACCAAATCATGTCAATTATTTCAAATAGCTCTTTAAAGAAAGGCAAAATAGTGCAGTGGAAAAACAAACACTCTATATATGAAGTCAAAGGACCTAATTATTAATTTTTACTCTTCTACTTCCTAGATGTATAACTTTAGATGAGTTATTTAATTCTTTGAGAGTCCCAGTTCTTCAAATGTAAAATGAGGAGGCTGGATTAGATAATGTTTAATTCCTGTCTAGTTTTGAATCTATAATCCTGTATTGCTAGGATTCTTGGGGAATGGACTATTTCTCAAACTTCTGCATCCTGCTACCTGCTTCTTCCCATGCTTATAGGATAGTTTTCTACCTATAATAAGCCCTCTATAGAGTTAGGTCCCCATCAGTGTTATTAATGAATTCCCTGAAATAAAAACAATGTGAGGAGCTGTCAATCTTGAGCCTTCCAGAAACCAGCTGACCAAGATTTATATCATATTTGGATACCCACAGCTGTAACTCCCTTATCTTTATCTCTACTTTTAAAAATATTTTCTTTTCATTTAAGAAAATGAATTTGGTTATAAACTAGCTTTCTAGCCCTATTTCACACTATTGCTCTCCATACATTCTATGTTCCAGCCAAATGAAACCAGTCTATGTATTGACTACTGTGTGCAAAGCACTGTGCTAAATTCAGTCAAAAATCAGAACAAAACAAAACAAACAAAAAACCCTAGATAGACTCCCTTCTCTTGAAGTCCATACATTTTATTTGATGGATATAATATGGAAAAAACTAAGTATATATACAATAATTTTAAGGACAGAGACCTAAGAATTAGAAAGGATAAAAGAAAAAGCTTGCTGAAGGAGGAAACATGGGTTGAACCTTGAAAGAAAGGACAAATTTTCAAAGATAGGAATGGCGAGAAAATTCATTCCAAGCTCAGGACTTAAGCTTTTATAAAGGCAGAGAAAGGAATAGGAGATAAAAATGCCAAATTCAGGAAAAGCAAATAGGTCAATTTGGCAAGTGCATCATCAAGGATAATGTGAAATAAACATAGAAAGGTAGGCTGGAAAAGGGTTGCAAATGCCAAATTAAGGAGTTTGTATTTTACCCTACAGCCAAAAAAGTATTTCCACAGCAGGCAGAATGGTTCACAGAGGAAAGAATGTTGATTCTGCATTCAGTGGACCGTGATTCAAATCTTACCTCTAATACTTAGAATCAATGTGATCTTGGGAAATCACTTAATTTCTCTAGGTCTCAGTTTACTAATCTGTAAATAGAGGAGGTTGGACTTGATGTCTTTTGAGATCCTTGCCATCCTCCAGGTCTGAGATCTTATGAAAGTTCTTGAACAGGGCAATAATATAGTCATATTTGTATTTTTAGAAAATTATTGTGGTTATTGTCTGGAGAAAAGATGAGAGACAGGAGACTGTTCCTCAAAACAACACTGAATTTTCGCTTTCATTGTTGTTTTGTTCCTTCAAGAAAAAATCAAATATTTATTAAACATCCACTTCGTTCCAGACATTGTGCTAAGTACTTAGTTTTTACAACTATGGGGAAAAAAATCAGCTCTTGCTCTGCAATTGGAGAATCCAAATGAAGTGTGAAGCAAATTCTCTGCCTGGGATTTAAGGGAAAACTTCAGAGTGAACTCAGATGCTTATCTCCCAGGAATATTTACAGAAAGATTCTTATAATCCAGTGAACCAGAGATCATTGAGTCTGTACCAGTCTTAAACCTCACACTCCTGAATTTGAATCTTTCAGACCCATGTCTGGCTTTGACAAACTCCTAATATTCATCTAGGTTCTTCCTTGATTCATGTTTATCTGTACTTTGACTCCTACCTCCTCCTATTGCCTGATCTGAATTAGCAGTCAGTTTCTCCAGCCAAGCTCCTGTCAGCGAGGTTATCTCCTCATGATAATAAAAACAACCATAAAGAACATTTATATTTATTGCTTGCCTAGCAATGAATGATGCCTAGCCATCACAAGGAACACCAAAGTATTATATTCTGTTATTATGCCAAATGGGATGACAAGGCACTAAAATAGGAAGGGACTAATTGAACTGTCCCTGCATCAAGCAAACATACACTAATCAATTAAGGAGGAATTATAAATCAACTCATAACCATATGCAAAGTACTCAGGAAATAAGGAACAACAGAATGAGTTCAAAGAATAATTCCACCACTGCAACATGTCTCTTTGCTGTACTGAGGCTCAGACCATGCAGAGCCTAACTCTGATTCAGCTCTCCATTACCTTAGTTATACAATTTTGCTTTTTGGTCATCAGTTTTCCTTTGCCCACTACAATCTTTAGGAACAATATAGGATATCTTTAAACAAATATGATCCCATTTTAAAAACATGTATCCTTGATTTGTAGCATACAATAATAATAATTAACACATAATAAGTGTTTACAGATGCCTCAACTGATTGAATTCTTCTCCCACAAAGATACCAAAATCTGCTTCCTCAGCTTCAGTTCTTACCATATCATTCTCCTATTCATTTACTTTGGTGTCACTCTGGAGTTTTTAAGATTGAACATAAACTCTTCAAATTTGAAGTGAATCACTACCTTTTCTACACTATAGTTCAGCCAAACAGGCTTTCTTGCTGTTCTTCACAAATGATAACATATTTCTTGTCTTTGCAACATCTTTTATTCCCAAAATATTTACAGTCCTCACTTTTGTTTTGTATACTTCTTTATATACTTCAGGATTTAGCTCAAGTTCTCCCATCTCTATTTTAAACTTTTCCTCATCTTTCAGATACAGGTGCTAGTGCTCTCCCTCCTCAAGTTATTTTTTTATTTATTCTATAATTACTTATATGTATACATGGAATCTCCCTTTATAGAATGTTGTTTCTTTGAAGGCAGGTTCTTTCAATTTTTTCTTTGTAGCCCAGCCTCTGGAGGAGTACCTGGCAAATATAAGATACCTAATAAAAATGCTTAATTGATCGGCTGATGTTCTCTAAAAGATGGAGATTAGAGTAGATGATCTCTGAAGTCCCATGTAACTTTTATATTCTATGATCTCAAAATACCTAAATATCTGACTTTGACATCCTTTAAAGCATAATATAAGTGATTATGGCATTTCAAAACATAAAGGAAAATACTGTGTATGACAGAATCAAGACTCTTAAAAAATCCAGGTCAAACAGAAGTATAATTTTCTTCTTACCAATTGCCCTATCACTATGGTGTGGAAATATATATTGAGAAGCACTGATTCACTGTTTGCAAAATAAATTGATTTTAATGCAATGTTATGTATAGTCAAGGTTAATATACATTAATTGGTGATATATTTAAATATATTCCCCAAAAGATAAGATGACCTATTTATAATTTGGGGATCTTCATTTTCCTTTTCTGAAATAGACTTTTATTAGCCTCACCTTGTCTTCAGTCTTTCTATCTCCTTGAGTTCTCTGTCAAATGTAATAATTAGTGACTGAATTCACCATTTCCTTAAAAAGCCTAGTAGTACAGTCATTATCAAAGGGTGTGACTTTCAGTAAAACAGTGAGTTTCCATTTTCTCACTTGTAAAATGAGGGCTCATTAGTCCTTATGAATGTGATTCAGAATATTTATTCACTTTTAACTATATGTATTCTTTCCTTTTTGATTTATAAACCTAAGATATGGGAAAGATTCAGAACTCATCAAATTTGGTCTTTCTTTATGAATAGACTGTTTTTGACTAACAAACAATATGATCATATCATTAGAGACATTGGTTTGAATTTTGTGGGATTTGATTCTCCAGTAGTGGTGATCTGCTCCACTGATCCATCTACATTCTTTTCCTTTTATTTTACTGAAACCAGTGATATGCAGCTATATAAAAACTAATCAGAAATTGGAGCAAAGTCCATTGTTAGAAAAGACAATTGTATTGCATGGGCATTTATGCTTAAATTTGAATTAATTAACAATATGTTTAACAATTGTAGCTAACATGAATATAATTTTTAATGATTAAAAGTATATATAAAGAAAATTTACTTTTTGTTTTATTTTATTCTTCTAATACATGTAAGTTTAGAATTTAATAATCTAATGATCATAAGGCATACATCTTTTAACTCTATTAAATTGAGGTCGTTATAGTAGTTAATAAAATTCTGTAATAACTTCCCCTTTAAATAACTAGCTCAGTATATAACACTATCTTTAAGCTCAATGTTCTTTTGCTATAAATTAAATGAAAGCTTTTAATTACATATTTATTTGGAGGAGTCTCCTAGGTCTTTACTTGGAGACATCTCTAGTATCCATAATTAGCAAAATGTTTTCCCATCAGACTTCAGGTAATACTTAAAAAAAAAATCTAACTCATGTACCATATAACACTGTGGATAATATGGAAAGGCTTTGTTAGAGTATGTAGTCTTGCCTTTGATATATACTTCTGATTCTGAAAATGATATACTTATCATATTCAAAGACAACTCTTAATTTATACTGGAGTTGCCTCTCTGATTCAGTAGGAAATGTCTTCCACAAGGATGAAATACAAGTCACACTAATAATAGTAATAATAATAAAATCATTATAACAATATAAGAACTGGGATAATAATGAAATAATAGTGATGATCATAATATTGTGTGTCTTACCCCTACTAGATTAAAAATTCCTTAAGGGTAAGGGCTAGGACCTATTTAAACCTTATATCCCTCCCCTTCTCCCCCCAGGGTATCTTGTTTCACAAAAGAAAGATTTAATAAATGTTTATTGCCACATTGGAATTTGTCAGTTTGATCAAAAAGAAGGAAAAATAAACTTTCCATTTTAGATTTTCTGAGACAAAGGCCCAGAAGCTTATTTTAAGAATTCTGGTTACAAAGGAATTTTTATAGTGTTATTAGCATATACTAGGTAAAGTACGATTTATCCTGCTAAAGAAAAGAAGATTAATTAAGAACTTAAGTCGCATAAAGACACTGAAAGTAACTTCATGCAGGAGCAGGGTAAAGGGAGTAATACTTTTCTAATAAATTGTCAAATTCCATCAGTTGCCTTTAACATAATGGAATAAATTATCTCTATATAAATCTATAGAATGGATCTAGATATGTAGATATAGATATATATGGAAATATATATCTATATCCATAGATATAAATATAGCCATATAGTCTCCAACCCATAAGCCATCAAAGCCCAGCACATATTTGAATCTAAATCCTCTTTAAAATTATGTGATTGCTATATCTTCTTTAACACAATATGAATAATTGTCATCTGGTAAGATACCTGGTGGATGATTTTTTTCAATCAAGCAAGTCTAGAATGGAGAGTGTTTTATCTGGCCTCTGAGTATGCCTTTATCTTTTTTTTTTCTTTTGAACTTTGCATTACAGGTTTTCTTCTATTGTAACAATTATTATATAACCACAATTACCTGGCCAATTTTGGAAGCACTGATGAAGTAGAAAATGATTTTTTTGAATGTGCATTATCTAGATTATCTTTCAGTGCTGCCCGAATACAAAATGCCCATGCTTTTCTTTACTTATTCAGGTCAACACTGCTGATAAAACATTAAAAAATACAGGGATTTCCTATCATTGGTCATCGCTGAGAATGAAGGATCGACGATAACAATCAACAACAACAAATCTTCACTATATCAACACTGATCTTCACTGTGTTTAAGGTTTTTTTTTTTTTAATATTTGTAAGGCAAGTTAAGCCAGTTTCTTCTAAGAAAGCTGAGATATATTAATTGGCATAGGATTTTGGGGGGCAATCTTCCTTTGGAGTTTGATACAGGGCTTTTTTTTAACTAACACTGGAGTATAGACCATCTGTCTTCTGAAAAAGTTTAATCATAGCTTAAGGATCATTTGACAATGAAGTTGTTATTCTAGTCAAAAAGAGTAAGGCACCTTTATAAAATTCAATAACAGCAATGAAAAGAAAAGCATTATCAGAATGACAGTTTTTTTTTTGTTTTGTTTTGTTTTGTTTTTTGATCTACTACTGGTATGGTTCAATCACTATTATCTTCATAATGAGAGTAGTTAAATTGATTATATGTGATAAAGAGTGCAAATCATTAGAATAAGATGCAAATTTCATGCCATTATGACTGATCCAAAATTTATCTAATCATTCTGAAAGGTATATGACTAATTATCTACTAGAAACCAAGTTCAATAACTAAATAAATGCAGTGAATCATGTATGAATTGATTAGTACTGAATTTCAATGCAGCAAGATCCATCTTCTCTTAAAAATTCAACTTTCTTAAGAAAAAGGTCCACATTATAAGGCAACTGTGGCCTATCAAATGGAAAAGTAACAACAGCAGACAATCAAGCAGATTTGTTAAATTTATTGATGGGGGAAGACAAAAGGAAAAGTAGGTGTCCAAACTGAACTGTTAAGCTAATCAGGGAGGTAAAGGGGTCAGAGATACATGTTATGTAAGAAAGAAAACTAAGCATAATACTACTATAATTATTTTCATTATATAACACTGTATAGAATTTAAAATAGATATATACATTTAAAATGATAAATATCTCTTATTAGTTGTAGGTAATTTTCTGATGTGGAACATAGTTGTAGAGAGTTACCTCATTCATTAAAAGTGAATCACAAAAGCACACAAAACAAGAATAGATCAGAGACATGACTTGAATCCAGGTGGGGTAAGGGGAAAGTCATTCTCACTTTCTGCTTGGACAAGAAATAGGAAATTATTTCTCAGGTCAATGTTCTGATAATACTGGTTTCAAAGAAGGGGAATAAATAGAATTATCATATACTTCAAAGCCATATGAAACAGTTAAGATGTCTTCCCCCTCTATTCTGACTGACTATTTAATTCAAATTGCGTCTATTATGTAGATACAGAAAAAAAATTTTATGCATCAATCACTAATTTTTCTGATATGTATATGTGTAAAAATGTTTACTAGAAAAAACTTGAATTTAACATTTCAGATTTACTTTTTTGTAAGTCTTTTGTTTTGTAGTATGGAGCCATGAATAAATATTTTCAAGAGGAATCTCTTTTCCTGCATTCATCTTTGAATTGATCATATTAAATTAGTAATGTAGTTTCATCATGACTTAAGGATCGAATTTCTTGTAATAGCAATTTAACTCTTTCAGTTTTGAGGGTTATTTAACCAAACAAATAAAGGTTAATTAACATTCATATAGTGCTACTGAAAATCAAGAATTCACAGGAAATAGATTAGTGCCTAAGTAAATGTAGGAGAATGTAATTAGTTGCCACTCTAATTCAACCCCTGTGTAATGAAACTGGCCACATATTTATCTATGAGACATTTCACACATTGTAAAAATTCTTAACATGGAGAATTCCAGTCTGTTAAGTATAAGGTCAATTTAATGCAACCTAAGATTATCTGTATTACTAACAGCAATAATACAAAAACATGAGGAATTCAGGGCTAAGAGAAAGGATAGTTCAGATATTGTGATGAATTTCCTTACAAAAATTTAGGTATTTGACTATTTGAAGTCAAGCAGAATTAATTCTTATTTCTTAGTTATTGTAAGGAGACAACCACACTTCAGGAAACATCTTTTATTCCTTGAGGCTTCGTTAAATGTAACTTTTGTTTAAATTCAAAATAAGAATGCAAACCTACTGAAGAGTACTTTCTTTTTTCATATAAGAACCTACACTCCTTCAGTGCACAATAGCTAAGTAACCTACATCATACTGCATGCCACTTTTATTTAACACTTTCCACAATCTCCCTATTACTCATCTTCCTCTCTCCTTTCTCTGACACATACATATATGCATGTACATATATATGTGTCTATGTCTATGCATATATGTATATATATGTACTTTAAGAAGAGTTTTTATTATATTTAATAAAAAATTAAATTTCCTAGGTGATTTGGACAATAGTTCTGTCTTCACTATCAAATCCTCCCAAGGCACTAAAAGACATAATACTTTCTCACATAATATATAGATTAAAAAATTTAATTATAGAAATATAGGATGATTATCATATCTAGAAAGTAGTCTGTAAATGAAGTGTTAATTACAAAGTCAAAAGTGTTACAGGGCACTCAAAACAAGTCTTATGGGATCTTAAAATAATATTCTTAGAAGTAAAGTCTCCAGAAGAAAGTCCATGTTTTGATCTTACCACCCATTCTACACAGTTGTTGCTATCTACTTATTTTTTTCTCACATTTCTTAATAACTTAATAATTGATAAGAGATGGTAAAATCAATAGACAATTATGAAATCTGTGAAATGACTGTTTCAAGAGCAGAATTAAAAAGCTCACAGTGATGTCATCCACATGAACATATACCATGTTAATGAAGGAGTATATAATGGGAAATTCAGGACCAGATTATAGCCAACAAAAATTATTTAAAGATTTCCCTTAAGGAGCTTTTATTTATTGATTAAGATGGATTACTCAGTTATATCAATGTGTAATATTGCAACGCTTACCACCCCTTGCTAACCAGAATAATAAACAGAAACTTACTAAACATAATAAACATGCCTATACTTCAAATACAGATCTCAAATTAATGAGTATCAAACAACAACAGAACATAGCTGTACAGAAACTTGAAGATAATCACAGATGAACATCTAGCTGGCAATTACCAAGTTAAATATTAATCCCTATTTTAAAAGTCTGCCCCTCTAAGGCTTTATAATCTCAAATCTACATGAATTGTAATAAAAAATACTTCTAAAATATAAAAAAATAACCAATCTAATAAAAAAATTCCCACTACCTATCTGATACAGTTGTTCTAAAGATTCATTTAGTAATCTACAGAAAATATACTTGTATTTCAATATTTTTACATAATTAATACAAAAAATGCTATTTTATCTATCTGTGCAGAAGTCTATTATGCCTTAAGTATAAAAGAATAAGAGCAGGCTTTTGACCTAACATAATTATTGCTATCTGAACTACAGCAAACAAGAGGAAAACAATATTATTATAAATGGTAATAATGAGATGGAATTGATACAATACTTTATATTTGGAAAAGTGATTTATATAAATGGATCCTTTGGTCTCTAGAAGTAATATTGCAAGTTGTGTTTGGCAATATTTATGTTTTCCTCAGATTTTGCTGCACAACGGACACTTAATGTTTGTTCCATTTGCAATGAGGAGACCATAGTTTCACCTACACATTATTCTGCTTGGTCACATCTGAAATACACTATTCAGTTCTCAGTGCCACAGTTTAGGGCAGACATTGATAAGCTGGAGCAGATTGAAAGGAAAGTGACCAAAATGGTAACAGGACACCAAACCATTATATATGAAAATAAGCTGAAATGAAAGGAGGGAAAAATTAGACTTTGAAAGGACACAATATTAGTTTAGGCACTGGAAAGATAAAGAATGAATAAATAGACCCATGAATCAAATACACAGAGATCACTGAATTCATTTTTGCTAATGAGATCACCAACTGAGTTGTTATAGAGCAAAAAGAAAAGAGAGCTTAGAACCAAGTCTTGTAAGACAACCTTGGTTAGTGAATATTGCCTCAATGAAGAAGCAGTAAAGTACAGGTGAGAGGAAAGATGGCCTGAGCACAAATGTAATTGCACCCATAGTCAGAAGCTGTTTGATGTAAAAGATATTGTGGCAATAGAAATAACATTGATGGACAATTAATAGGATGTGTGTTATAAGGGAGAATGAAGAATATCTGTAATATCATTAGGAAGTACATTTTTTCATTTCCCAAGAAAAGTGGTTTTTTAAATGACAAATGATTTTAGTATTATCTGACAGTTTAGCAAAATGGATTTTGAAATTTATATATAGATACATAAATTTAAGAAATAAAGACTGTACATGGCTTAGTAACTGTTCTAAGACAATAAATTACATACATATGGTTTTTCAGACAAGTTTTGGAGAGATGAGATAGTGCTTTTATGAGAAAAAAAGAGAGACAAAAAGGAGGGAGGAAGGGAGAAAGAGAGAGAGGGATAAAAAGAGAGAGAGAGATCTACAGAGAGATGGGGGGGCAGAGAGAGAGAGAGACAGAAAGACAGACAAAGACAGAGACAGAGATAGAGACAAAGACAGAGAAACAGAGAGAGACAGAGAGACAGAAAGAGAGAGAGCATGAGAAATTGGAAATTTTTTTTCTTGCCAAAATGGAGGCTGTTCTCTCTGTTTAAGGTGAGATGTATTTCACTCCAAACTAGAGTGATTATTATTTTTTGATATATTCTAATCCATAGAACTTTCTGATTTCTCTTTGCTATTATTTTGGTTAAATGCATTTTATTTTACAATTTGGTCTTTGTGATGACCTTTTTTGTAACCTGCATTTGGTATAAAGGACAAAACTGAGGATGTATAAATTCAGGGTAACATTCTCCTTTAATGGATAGTAACTATGGAAATGGTTTTTGTTTGGCTCAATTCATGTCTCTAGACCATCAATATCTGCACAAGGGGTGGCAGATACATGCAATTCTAGTCCAGTGCCTCTTCTCAGAGAGAAGAATAGTCAGCTTTGTAGTCCATTCTCCTGCTGGATTACAATTTTCCCCAGAGAGGAGTGGACAAGATTCCAGAGATACTTATCAATTCCTCTCTTGAAGTTGTCTGTCTATATGTTTAGACAACCTATATGGATAATACATTAATATGCTGGCATGGACAGCCAATAACTTATATAGCTACAAAGTGATTATTAGAGTAGAAGCCAATACTTCAGGTGCAGCTTTAGCAGGGCATAGTATCTAAGATTATTTTTGTCCTAATTCTGGCATCTGAGGCTTTGCCTTTCTTACCTCCTTCCTCCCCACCATCCATTATATCACTCCTTTGACTGCTACTGACCTTTCCATACACTTTTTTAAAAAAATCTTTTTTTTTCTTGATGTAGCATGGGGAGCCACTTTTCTCCATCCAACATTTGTGAAATAGATTTCAAAATTCAAGTAGAAAGCTTAACATTTTTCTCCTTTTAAGTTTCACATATTTGATTTTACCCAACATTCTAGCCTATTGAGAACTTTTCACACCCTTACACAGTCATTAAATATTTCAGTTATCCTCCAAGATTTCATCAATGACAAATTTCATAAGGATTCAATCTCTGGATTCATTCAAGTCATTAATTAAAATATTAAACAACAAAACACTAAATATATGCTTACTCTTTTTTGGATACAGCTTTTATGTTGCAAAATATTCATCTCTTTTGATAAGAATCCAGGTAATTAATCCTACTTTATAGTTTAAAGATTAAACCATCTTCTTTTTCTGAAACTCTATATATTTTGACTTCTTTAATTCCAAAATGAACTTCTTGTTATAACCTCTTTCAAAGATTAATGGCAGTGGTTTAGTAATCCTATCAATCAATTCTTTTAATGTTATGGATTAGAGTTCATTAATATCTGATGACCTGACCTCATTAAGGACACTAAACTTTTTTCTTGCCATCTTCATATTGAAATTTTACTTCCCTATTAATGATGTCCCTTTTCATATCTTGCACCAAGAACATTCTGCTTGGGAGAAAACAGAAGCAGCATAAAATAATGTATTGGGATTAGTTATTGAGATTTTCTCAATTTTTCTGTTTGCATCAGGAGCCTAGAAGCTATTAGGCACTTTTTTTTGTTTGTTCAATTGTTTTATAATCATATCCAACTCTTTGTGACCACATTTTGGGTTTTCTTGGTTTGCCACTTCTTTCTCCAACTTATTTTACAGATGAGAAAATTGAAATGATTGGGGTTAATTTATTTACCTAGGAGCACACAGATAATAAGTTTCTGAGGCCAGATTTGAACTGAGGAAGAAGAACTGATTCCAGGTCCAGCACTCCATCCACTGAGTCACATTGCTGCATGAAGCATTTAATAAATGCCTTTTCATTCATATGCTAATTGAGCTACTTCTTCAAATCACATTCTCTCTTCTTTTTACCATTTTCAAATGTGTCAAGAAACATTTTTTTAAATGATAACCTGGAAAGTGGGTATTTATTTCTCTAAGCCTTTTATTTTTTTCTAGATCTAAATGTTTAGTATAGAGATCATTTGCATTGCCTTAACAGAAATATAAATACCAAAGACAATGTAATAGGTAGATCGCTAAAAAATTATTTTATGTCATGTGTACTTGCTAGAGGTTAAATCCTCAGCCCTCAGCTTAGAAAATAATTGTAATATAGAATCATATAGACAGTGTTGGCAGACTAATAAAATAGACAAGAGCTCCAGTCATACTGCTGCGAATAGATAATGTTTGCCTGCTTCATATAAGTTTTTGTCCTTTAGGGTTCTTATCTTTCCACGGAAAGAGGCTTTTATAAACCTGACATAATATTATTTCCTCAGGTGCTTAATTCATTCTGTTTTGGAGAATGTACCTCAATATATGGAACAACATTTATGTTTTTGTATTTGAAAATTATAGCCAATTACACTGGCATGAGTTTCAATGGAGTTACATAGGTGGATTCTCAAAGATCTGGGTATACATAGAACATTCTTACTTCTTAATAGAAGCACTGCACATCAGAGAAATATAATAGGATCCAATAGAAATGCTTTGTGGATGGTGGCAGCAATAAATAGCAAGCAAAATGGGCTGCATTTGGATTCTGAGCACAGCATGATGGTCAGGGGCTTTTAAAAACAACTTCCTATAATTTTTAAAAGTCATGTTTTATACCTTTTAAAATACTGTAACATATAATATCCCTTTGATTTTTAAAAAAAATAAAGATTAATTACACATAAGAAAGGAATGAAAAGCAATTTTGAAATCCTTACATTTTCAAAAATCATCTAAATTTTGCCAGTAAAGACAGGCCATTTTCCAGAAGCTAAAGCTATTTGAATGTAAATGTGAACTTGGCTTTGGACCTTCATAAATCAAAAATTATGTAAGCTAAGTGCCTTAAACAGAATGTTGTATTTTTTGTTAACAGAGGTTATATACTGCAAATGGCAGAAAATGTGTTGGTGAGGTTGTTATTCAACATTTGAATTCAAGAAGATGAGTCTTCTTGATTCCAGGTCTGACATTCTATCCTCTGCACCAATTAACTGTTTTGTTTTTGTTGTTGTTGCTGTTGTTATTGTTGTTGTTGTTTGGTGGCAGAGGTTACATAATTCAAGTGGCAGAAATTGTATATTGAACTAAAATAACCAGTAAAACCAACTGTGAGCCAATAAATACTGGGATACTTATGGATTCATGAGCTCATCAATGAGTTCCCTTCATTTGTAGGGCCTGAATTCCTTCATGACTTTTCATCCTGTAAGATTATTGTCCAAGTCATTTAAAAATTATAGAGCATCTATTTCATGTGCTATAGACTTTTTTTAAGCTTTTTATTTGTATAACATATGTATGGGTAGTTCACCAACCTTGATCTTTACAAAGCTTTCCAATACAAATTTTACGTCCAGTCCCCTCCCCTCCCCCAGATGGCAGGAAGTCCACTACATGTTAATAATGTTGAAATGCTTGAGAAGTTATGCAAGAAAAATCCTATGTACAAGAAAAAAAAAAGAATCAGAGAAAGGCAACACAATGCAAGCAAATGTCAATAGAGATCATGAAAATGTTACGTTGTGGTCCATATTTCATGTCCCTCTTTCTGGGTGTATATGGTTTTCTTCAGTGAACAACTGGAACTGGTTTGAGACAATTCTTTATTGCAGAGAGCCATGTCCATCAGAATTGATCATCATGTAATACTGTTGTTGCTGTGCATGATGATCTCCTGGTTCTGCTCGTTTCACTCAGCATCAGTTCATGCAAGTCTCTCCAGGCCTCTCTGAAATCGTCCTGCTGGTCGTTTCTTACAGAACAATAATATTCCATAACATTCATATACCATAATTTATTCAGCCACTCTCCAATTGATGGGCATCCCTTCAGTTTCCAGTTTCTAGCCACTACAAAAAGGGCTGCCACAAACATTCTTGCACATGTTGGTCCCTTTCCCTCCTCTAAGATCTCTTTGGGATATAGGCCCAGTAGAAACACTGCTGGGTCAAAGGGCATGCACAGTTTGACAACTTTTTGAGCATAGCTCCAAATTGCTCTCCAGAATGGTTGGATCCGTTCACAGTTCCACCAACAATGTATTAGTGTCCCAGCCCTCCCACATCCCCTCCAACATTCATAGCCATCTTTTCCTGTCATTTTAGCCAATCTGACAGGTGTGTAGTGGTATCTCAGAGTTGTCTTAATTTGCATTTCTCTGATCAATAGTGATTTGGAGCAACTTTTCATATGACTAGAGATGGTTTTAATTTCATCATCTGAAAATTGTCTGTTCATATCCCTTGACCATTTATCTATTGAAGAGTGGCTTGAATTCCCATATATATGAGACAATTCTCTATATATTTTAGAAATGAGGCTTTTATCAGAACCATTAAATGTAAAGATGATTTCCCAATTAGATGCTACCCTCCTAATCTTGTCTGCATTTGTTTTGTTTGTACAGAAACTTTTTAACTTAATATAGTCAAAATTATCCATCTGGTGTTCAATTAGGAGTTCCAAGTCTTCTTTGGACATAAATTTGTTCCACCTCCACAGGTCTGAGAGATAAACTATATTACGTTCCTCTAACTTGCTTACAAAGTCCCTCTTTATATCTAGATCATGAACCCATTTAGATCTTATCTTGGTATGTGGTGTTAGGTATGGGTCAAGCCCTAATTTCTTCCACACTAGTTTCCAATTTTCCCAGCAGTTTTTGCCAAATAGAGAGTATTTATCCCAGAAGCTGTGTTCTTTGGGTTTATCGAACACTAGATTGTTAAGGTTAATACCTACGTTGTCCTGATAACCTATCCTGTGCCACTGATCCACTGCTCTATTTCTTATCCAGTACCAAACGGTTTTGATGACCGCTGCTTTATAATATAGTTTTAGATCTGGTACAGCAAGGCCACCTTCATCTGCCTTTTTTTTCATTAATCCCCTTGAAATCCTTGACCTTTTGTTCTTCCAAATGAACTTTGCTACTATTTTTTCTAGATCTGTAAAATAATTTCTTGGGAGTTTGATTGGTATGGCACTAAATAAGTAGATTAGTTTGGGTAGTATTGTCATTTTTATTATGGTCGCTCTGCCTACCCATGAGCACTTAATATTTTTCCAATTGATTAGGTCTGATTTTATTTGTGTGGAAAGTGTTTTGTAATTTAGTTCGTATAGTTTCTGACTTTTCCTTGGCAGATAGATTCCCAAATATTTTATCCTATCATCTGCTATTTGGAATGGAATTTCTTTTTGTATCTCCTGCTGCTGAACTTTGTTGGTAATATATAAAAATGCTGATGATTTATGTGGATTAATTTTGAATCCTGCAACTTTGCCAAAGTTGTGAATTGTTTCTAGTAGTTTTTTAGTTGAGTCTCTAGGGTTCTCTAAGTATACCATCATGTCATCTGCAAAGAGAGATAATTTGGTTTCTTCATTACCTACTCTGATTCCTTTTATCTCTTTTTCTTCTCTTACTGCTAAAGCTAACATTTCTAATACAATATTAAATAGTAATGGTGACAGTGGGCAGCCTTGTTTCACTCCTGATCTTATTGGGAATGGTTTTAGTTTGTCTCCATTACATATGATGCTTGCTGATGGTTTTAAATAGATGCTACTGATCGTTTTAAGGAAAAGCCCATTTATTCCTATACTCTCTAGTGTTTTTAATAGGAAAGGGTGTTGGATTTTGTCAAAGACTTTTTCTGCATCTATTGAGATAATCATATGGTTTTTGTTAATTTGGTTATTAATATAATTAATTATGCTGATAGTTTTCCTAATATTGAACTAGCCCTGCATCCCAGGTATAAATCCTACTTGGTCATAGTGTACTATCCTGGGGATGACTTTCTGTAACCTCATTGTGAAAATCTTATTTAAAATTTTTGCATCAATATTCATTAGGGAAATTGGTCTATAGTTTTCTTTCTCTGTTTTTACCCTACCTGGTTTAGCTATCAGCACCATATCGGTGTCATAGAAGGATTCTGGCAGTATACCTTCTGTCCCTAATTTCTCAAATAGTTTGTGTAGTATTGGAATTAATTGTTCTTTGAATGTTTGGTAGAATTCACATGTAAATCCATCTGGCCCTGGAGATTTTTTCTTAGGGAGTTGGTTAATGGCTTGTTCTATTTCTTTTTCTAATATGGGACTATTTAAATAATTTATATCCTCTTCTGTTAACCTCGGAAATCTATATTTTTGTAGATATTCCTCCGTTTCATTCAGATTTTCACACTTACTGGCATAAAGTTGGGCAAAGTAACTCCTAATTATTGCTTTAATTTCCTCTTCATTGGAGGAAAGTTCTCCCTTATCATTCTTGAGACTAACAATTTGATTTTCCTCTTTCCTTTTTTTTATCAAATTAACTAAAGGCTTATCTATTTTGTTAGTTTTTTCATAGAACCAACTCTTAGTTTTATTTATTAACTCAATAGTTTTCTTATTTTCGATTTTATTAATTTCTCCTTTTACTTTTAGAATTTCCAATTTGGTATTTAATTGAGGGTTTTTAATTTGTTCTTTTTCTAGTTTTTTTAATAATAAGCCCAATTCATTGATCTTTTCTTTCTCTATTTTATGCAAGTAAGCATCTAGAGATATAAAATTGCCCCTTAAAACCGCTTTGCCCGAATCCCACAAATTTTGGTATGTTGTCTCCTTATTGTCATTCTCCTGGATGAAATTATTGATTGTGTCTATGATTTGCTCTTTCACCCATTCATTCTTCAGGATTAGATTATTTAATTTCCAATTACCTTTTGGTTTATTTTCTCCTGGCCTTATATTGCATGTGATTTTTATTGCATCATGATCTGAAAAGGATGCATTTACTATTTCTGCCTTTCTGCATTTGATTTTAAGGTTTTTATGCCCTAATACATGGTCAATTTTTGTATAGGTTCCATGGACTGCTGAGAAAAAAGTAAACTCTCTACTGTCTCCATTCAACTTTCTCCATAGATCTATCATACCTAACTTTTCTAACAATTGGTTTATCTCCCTAGTTTCTTTCTTATTTATTTTGTAGTTTGATTTATCTAATTCTGAGAGAGCAAGGTTGAGATCCCCCACTAGTATCGTTTGGCTGTCTATTTCTTCTTGCATCTCTCTTAATTTCTCCCCTAGGAATTTGTGTGCTATTGCACTTGGTGCATATATATTTAGTATAGATATTGCTACATTATCTATGGTACCCTTTAATAAAATATAGTTTCCTTCCTTATCTCTTTTGATAAGATCTATCTTGGCTTTTACTTGATCTGAGATAAGGATTGCTACCCCTGCTTTTTTTTGTTCACCTGAAGCATAATAGGTCCTGCTCCAGCCTTTTACCTTCATCCTATATGTGTCACTATGTTTTAGATGTGTTTCTTGTAGACAACATATTGTGGGATTCTGGTTTTTAATCCAGTCTGATATCTGCTTCCGCTTTATGGAAGAGTTCATCCCATTCACGTTCACAGATAGAATAACTAATTCTTTATTTCCTGCCATCTTATTTACCCAAGTTATGTTTTCCCCTTTCCTTTCCCCTTTCTCCCTTCCCCCCACCTCAGTACTTTGCTTTTGATGACCCCTCCTCCAAACAATACTCCCCTTTCCTTTCCCCTTTCTCCCTTCCCCCCTCCTCAGTACTTTGCTTTTGATGACCCCCTCCCCCAAACAATACTCCACCCTTTAGATCCCCTCCCCCTGTTTTTACTCCTTTCCCCTGATTCTTCTATTTTCCCTTCTATTAGTTTGTCCCTTACTTTTCCTCCTTTCCCTCCCACTTCCCTCTAGCAACAGACAAGTTTCTATGTGAAATCAAATGTCTGATATACACTTTTAGAGCCCAACCTGATGAGAGTAAGATTTACACAGTGCTCGTCTCCCTCCCCTCTTTCTCTCAATTATATTAGGTTTTCTTTGCCTCTTCAAGTGATTTTACCTTGTTTTTACCTCCTTTTTTTTTTAGATCTTATTTTACCACTTTTTCCCTCTTTTCCCCAGCATGACAACCTTTTCCCCTCTAGTTCTCTTTTTCATATTATCAAAGTAATATTTAGTTAATTATACCCCCAAACTTTGAGTATCCCCCTAGTAAAAATAAAGTTCTGAAGAGTCCTTTTCTTTTTACCTTTTTATGCATCTCTTGAGTTCTGTGTTTGGGTGTCGAATTTTTTGTTCAGATCCGGGCTTTTCATTAGAAATAGGTGAAATTCACCTATATCATTGAATGACCATCTTCTTCCCTGGAGGATAATGCTCATTCTAGCTGGATAGGTTATTCTTGGCTGTAATCCAAGTTTCTTTGCCCTTCAGAATATCTGATTCCAGGCCCTTCGATCCTTCAGTGTGGAAGCTGACAGATCCTGACAGATTCTAATTATTGATCCTCGGTATTTGAATTGTTTCTTTCTAGCTGCTAGCAGAATCTGTTCCTTGGTGCTATAGTCCTGAAATTTAGCCACGATATTCCTTGAGGTTTTAATTTTGGGGTCTCTTTCAGGAGGTGATCGGTGAATTCTTTCAATGGTGATTTTGCCCTTTGATTCTACAATCTCAGGGCAGTTTTCTTTCAGGATTTCCTGGAAGATAGTGTTTAGATTCTTTTTTTGATCATGGCTTTCAGGAAGTCCAATAATCCTTAGATTGTCTCTCCTAGATCTATTTTCTAAGTCAGTTGTTTTTCCTAGGAGATATTTCATATTTTCTTCTAATTTTTCATTTTTTTTTGTTTTTGTTTGACTGATTCTTCAAGTCTTAGTGAGTCATTCACTTGCATTTTTTCAATTCTTATTTTTAAAGTGTTGTTTTCTTCAGTTACCTTTTTAAGTTCCTTTTGTAACTGGCCAATTTGTTCACTGCGCTCTTTTTCCACTTCACTAATTTTATTTTTTAATAAATTGGTGTCTTTTTCATATCTCTTTTGCAGAGCATCATATCCTTCTTGCAAGATACTGTATCCTTCTTGCACTGATTTCAATTTATTTTCCCATTTATCCTCCAGCTCTCTTTTGAGGTTCTTTATGCAATCTTCCAGAAAGGCCTTTTGAAACGGGGACCAATGATGGTCGTTGCTGTTTTTTTCTGGATTTTTGTCTAAAGAAACCTCTGTATCTGAGATCGTTTCTTTGCCTTGATAAAAGCTGTCTATGGTGAGAGCTCTCTTTTGCTTCTTCATCATTTTTTTTTTTTAGACAGAGTGGATATCTCTTTAATTTAGGGGAAAAAAAAAAAAAAAAAAACCTCGGCTGAACACGCTTTGCCCTGGGGCACTTCGGCGAGTTGACTTAAGGTGCTGGGCCGGTGGGGGCTAGGACTAAGTCCGAATTACTCCTTAAACAAGGCAAGTCTGCCAGAACACCTGTCCCCAATCAGGGCAGAGTGTCCCGAGTGCCTCAGATAAACTCCAGGTGTTTGGAATTTGGAGTTTGGAGTTTGGAATTTCTTCCACTATGAGCCGAGCTGAGTCCCACCCTCACTTCCGGCCTGCACAGTTGTCGTCTATTTATCTCTCTGTCCGAGTCCGACTAACCTGATATGAAGTTCTCCAGAGAGCCGTGCCCAAATATTTCTGAGTTCGTTGACTTGAAGATCAGTTCAGAGGCTTATTTTATTGTTGATTTGAGAGAAGATCAGAGGAGAGGCAGAAAGTCACCTTTTCACCCAGCCATCTTGGCTCCACCCCTCGACTTTAGTTTTTTTTAAAAGTATCTTCAATACCGTGACTTCTCAAACAATGTATCTCTTTCCTCTCTCTCCTTATTTACATATCAACTCATCTCCTTGTCCTTGAAGAAGACTTTTATTCCACTTTTTGTGTATGCTATCATTGGTGCATATATTCACATGCCTCAATTTATTTTTCCACTGTGTTTTACATAAATCATAACTAATTCTTTTAGAAATCATGCTACTCCATAATTGCACCCATATAGATAACACTGATAGCAAACAGATAGTCTTTTGCCACAGCAAGTTGTTGGCCATCATTTAAACAAAGTATATATACTGTCAGTTTTAGTTTGGCTGACTTTTTATAATTTTTCCTTATCTTTTTCTTTACTACAGAGGATAAATAGCTCTTTGGGTAGAGAGTAGGGATGAAAATACTCAGAAATAAAAGTGATGAAAAAGAAAAAAGAAATAAAATAAAACTTTAAGGACCCATCAAAGCTGTGCCTATAAATTTTTGTGCCTTAATTGTATTAGAGTTACTAGAAATCACTAGGAATCTCTAAATCTGTCTTCAGTTAAGCATGCTTAATAGAAGCAGACATGATCCCATAGAGACTGTCAGAGGAACTGGAACACTGAGAGAGGATATTGCTAGGGAGGCTATAGGCTTGAGGAGAAGGATAAAGAAGGAGCTTGATTCAGCTCAGGGTAAGTCTGGGAAGACAACTTCATATTTTAAATAATTTTTTTGACATTTGGGTGCTAAACTTTGTTTTTTATTCTGAAACACTTAAATACTATCCACATCTTCCACATTTAATGCCCTGGTTTAGAGCCTTAATTACTTTATCTTAGTTCATGAAACTTTCAAAAATTAAGAAGATGATGAACCTTAAAAATGTTATCAAATTCAATTTTCTCTTCCTTACTCAATTTATTGTCTCCAGCTTACTGTCAATGGACTGTGTCAGTTCTTGTGTATGTATGTGTGTGTACAAAAATATTTATTGGGTTTCCTTTGCACTTATATATCTTAATCTGGGCACTATACATTTTGATCCACTTTGCTTTTTATTTGGAGGATGGCTAAATGATCCTTCTTGCATTTTTATATACATCACTGTTCAGGATTTGTAGAGTTCTAAATATGATACATTTAATGCAATATTAACTCTAAATAAGAAGATTGAAAAACCTTGCCATCAAAAATATTTTTTTCTTTTATTTATACTTTGTATAGGGTGGATTTGTTATATGTTCCAAAAGGTAGGAAATATATAGAATAGTTAAAATGCAAGAAGAAGCTGTAGAGAGACAAATTCATAAAAAGTGAAATTCAACAAAATAAATAGTAACAAAGAATCATGATTTATGTATTTATGTACTAATGGAAAAAGTACAGGTAATAAAATAATTGAAGTTGATATCCTAATCCAAAGTGGCAAATTTGACTTCTCAGGTTAACAAAATTAGCTAATTGCATGTGTGTGAGAAGCTGTTATATATTAGGAAGATATACTCAAGTGAGGAAATTTGGAGAAGCATGATGGTGAAAATTAGGATAATGCACAGGAATAGGAAGAGGAGTGATATTGTCATCAGAGTTTACTACATATCATCCAAAATACAAAAAGGAAACAGATAAGTACAGGAAATATTATATAGATCCATTACAAAGGCATAATATTGTAGCAATGGAGATTCAATTATTTAAACATTTGTTGGAAATCTATCTGCAAAAGCAGAATGCTTTTTAGTACTGAACTAATGATAATTTCATCCTTCAAAAAGTGGAAGATACTATAAGAGAAACCATTATGTAAATTTGATTCCTTTGAATTAAGAGTTATTGTCAGAAATAAATATGAAGAAAACCTTTGAATTAACTATTCCATCTTAGTATTTGTGATAGAATATGCCCAGCTTTCTTTTTCTTATAATACTTTTTGTCCACTTTCCAATATTTAACACACAAAAAACCCAAGCTGGTCCATAACTTCCCTATGTACCCATTTTGATGTCTTTTTTAAGAGAATATTTCCTTTCTCTTATCTGCAGAATTATTTCTTTCTCTACATTCAGATTTTTTTTTTATTACTGAGAGCTTATCATTCCCTCCTTGACTGACTGCTAAATTAAGATCTGAGTTGATTGATCTTACCTCTTCTATTTCTAAATGAAATTTGCACTTCAAAAGTCAAGGCAGCATAGAATGATAGGAAAGCCAAACATAGCCTGATGCACAACTTAGCTTTTTGGGAACATTGATCTTATGGATTAAAATTCTACAGGGGAAAATACACTAGGAGTGGGACAAATTTATTTAAAATAAAATTCTGAAGACTAGAAGAAAAATAATTTGGATAATGAGAAAAAGGGAAATTTCACCTAAAAAGACAATGTGGATGCACAGGAAACTCTTGGACATATTTATATTTTAAAATATATGTACAAAATATAGGAACAAGAGTAGGCAATAGAAGGTGATTAGATACATATGGTAAGATGCTTTAAACATATTCTGAAAGCTGTCTCAAAAAGGGTAATGTTTTGTTTTTAGCTGCATAGAGGAAGACAAGCACAAAGAAGAGAAACAGATGAATGAGCATTAGAACTGTAAGAGAAAGTTTCAAAAAAGAGGTAGAACTTGACCTGAAATGTAAAAGAGATACATATCTATATGTATATGTATAGATATATAGAAGATATGTATATATATATATATATATATATATATACCTAGAAATACACGTATTTCTATGTATATACATAGATCATAGAGACTAGAACACACTTGCTAAGGGGGCAAAATGAATGCAATTACAATTACAGAAATAAGCATGGAAAAATAATATATTGTTTGAAGGATATGGCACAGGCCTGAAAAAAACCACAGAGAACATTTGAGGAAAGAATAAGAGACAGGATTAGATGAATGAATGAGGACTAGATTTTATAGAGTTATATAATCTTATTAAAAAGGATCTTACAGGTGATAGACCTTTAAGATTAGGTCAGAGGTAATTAGACTTACTAGGGATTTAGAATTTTTAAGCTGAAGAATGAACCAAGGAAATGAGTATTTAACAAAGTATGTAGGATATAATAAAAAGGACGATGACATCTGGAAGTTATGTTGTCCAGGTTATTGAAAAAACATTGAGATAAATTATAGGGGACATGACTATGGTGACAATAATGGGAAAGAAGAATAAGCAAAAGAAAAACATTTTGAAAGAAAATATTTAGGATCTAGGAAATGATTGGTTATTAGCACAAGTGAGTTGAAGATGCTTTCTTTCCATCTAGAAGGACTGGGGTAATAAAAATGTTATAGATAAGAACCAGAGGAAAGCCTCTTTTACTGAGACATACCTATGAAGGATTTATAGAAAATCTTGGGCAAGAATTATGTAAAGTAAGAAGGCAAGAAGAGCTCAGAGTTTGCAAGGAGTGAGGAGTGACAATTAAAGATTAATGGAATACATTCCTTTTTTTTTTTTTTTTTTTTTTTGCTTTTTTGCTGAGGTAATTGGGGTTAAGTGACTTGCCCAAGGTCACACAGCTAGGACATGTTAAGTGTCTGAGATCAGATTTGAACTCAGGACTTTCTGACTTCAGGGCTGATGCTCTATCCACTGTACATTCCATTTTTTAAAATTCCCTAATGAAATATTAATGGAAATATTATCTATCATTTTAGAGGATTTCATAGAGAGAAAAATAGAAATTAAAAAAAAAAACTTTAGAGATCATCAGTCCAACTGTCTTGTGCTGCAGTTTAGAACACTGAGACCTAAAGAAGTGAAATAATCAGTATATTACAGGTAATGAAGGGCTAGGCTAGGTATAGAGACCAGGTAGGTTCCTTCTATTATATTTTTATATCATGATGCTTATCTAGATCATCTCTTTCTTCTATTCATTAAGACTATTATATTTTTAGAGTCTATTTTTTGTTGTAGGGATGAAAAAGATAAGTTGTAGGGATGGCTACTGGAGGAGGGGAAAGAATATGAATAGCAATGAGAAAAAGTTATGATAACAATAATATATTTTCTATTACCTAATTGAATGAAATACAGCCATTTCAGACCCATGTAAGATCTGGCTAGTGTACATTGAGCTCATTAAAGTGATTAGTTACTGAATTTAAATTGAATTTATTAATTACCTTTTTCTTTCAAGCCTGAAATAGTCTTGCCAGTTTTTTCTTTTGAAGTTCCTGTAAGAGAAGTGGAAGGGAAAAATGTTACAATAAATAATAGAGAAATGGGAAAAAATAGTGATATGGATATTTCTCAAAGAAACATGAAACTTGTTAGTTCAGTGAAAATCTGTTCTGCTTTATTTGGAAAATCTGATACCTGAGAACTGGAAGAGGAAAGGCTTTGAAGTATTATTTATTATACTGGGATGGTAATTTCTTTAAAAAGTGGATTAATAAGTAGAATTTATGTAAAAAAGGCAAGCAGGAGTGAGAAATCATCTCAAAGTTAAAGCTAGAATGGAGTTAATTGGTAATGAAAAATAAGAAAGCTACACTATATATACACCATATTAATCAATATTGTTTTGGACTATTTAAAATAACTAGAGAGTTTAAGGTTGGAATATTACCATGTTGTAGGAAATGATGAGCTGGGGGTCTAGAAAATTTAGAAACTTTTTAGATTTATGAAGGAAGATGGTATCCACCTTCAGCTAAAAAGAGGATAAATGTAAATAAACATGGTACAATTTCACATATATGTGTATGAATGCATATGTGTATATATTTGAATGATTATAAATGTGTACATCTGTGTGTATATATATGTGTGTGTGTGTGTGTGTGTGTGTGTACTGTGTATGTATGTATTTATTTATGTATCATGCTTAAATGTAGCCTTCTTGGAAAGGGGGAGAAATGGGAAAATAAAGTACAAAGTGCACAGGAGAGAACAAAAGAAAACCTATAAGGAAGTAAAGAAAAGATAGACAATGTATATTATTTATTATAAAGGTTTTTTTGAAATGGAAATCAATTAATTTATATTTTGAATCCTCTGTTATGTTCTGCTATATACATGGCAATGTTTTTTCAATCTTTTCTTATTTTGTATTTGTTTAAAATTTTTAAAAAACAGGAATGGAAGTGGATTAATGGAAGGATGAATATATGCGTGCATGAAAAAGCATTTAGTAACTACGTATTTTGGGGAAAGCATTGTACTAATAATAATGAATAGAAATGTAAAAGTAAGATTGATCCTATTCTTAAAGAGATCATATTTTAACAAGAAAACAATATAGGATAAAAGGATCACAGATTTAGAACTAAGGAATTGTGAAGATCATTAAGTCCAACTTCCTCCTTTTGTGGATAAAGGAACCAAAGAACAAAAGGTTAGGTGAGTTGCTGTGTCATGTGGTCTGAGTGTCAGTCTGGATTTTAATTCAAGTCTTCCAGAATCTAAGTCCAAGGTCCTTTTACCATTCTACACTGATAATGTCCAACCTCCACACCATGTTTCTTTCACTCTGACCATCATTCATTTCCACTACCTCACCAGAACCTTAGACTCTTTTCTGAATGATGGACACTGTTCTTAGATGAGATGAACTTTCATTTTTTCTTACCCAAAATCAGATCTCCATTCTACTTTCTATACATCTTCATACCTCTCCCTTTCAAGTTCCTTTAGAATGTAAACTCTTTGAGGCCTGGAGAGACTTGCATGAACTGATGCTGAGTGAAATGAGCAGAACCAGGAGATCATTATACATGGCAACAACAATACTATATGATGATCAATTCTGATGGTCATAGCTCTCTTCAACAATGAAATGTTTCAAACCAGTTCCAATTGTTCAGTGAAGAAAGCCATATACATCCAGAGAGAGGGATGTGAAGTGTGGATCACGACATAGCATTTTCATGCTCTCTATTGATGTTCGCTTGCATTGTGTTTCCTTTCTCATATTTTTTTCTTGTAGACACGATTTTTCTTGCACAACAATGATAAGTGTGGAAATATGTATAAATATATTCGACTTGTCAAGTATTTTAACATAATTAACATGTAGCGGATATCCTGCCATCTAGGGGAGGGGTGGGGAGTAGAGGGGGAAAATTTTGTAACAGAAAGCTTTGTAATGGTCAGTGTTGAAGAATTACCCATACATATGTTTTGCAAATAAAAAGTTTTAATTAAAAAAAAAGACTGTTAACTCTTTGAGGTAAAGGAATGTCATTTACTATTGGCAAATCTAGATTACCAGAAAAGGACTACCATTACATGGTTATATTCAAATTCTCTTAGGAGCTATGAGTAATACTGTTGTGGGGGAATTCACTTTACTCACTATATTAACTTTTAAGCCCACACTTATGAGTTTCTAGTTATACAAAATTAAACTAAAATTAGTTAAAATATGCTTAAAACAAAAACAATTTATAAGCACATAACAGTGCTAATATATTTTGGCAAAGAGAAGAGAGAGAGAAACAGTCAGAGACAGATACACTCACACAGACACATGGAGAAAGAGTGAGGGAGGGAAGGAGTGAAAGAGAAAAAAGAGAGAAAAAGAGAGGGAGAGAGAGACACACAGAGAGAAAGAGAGAAAGAGAAAGAGAGAAAAGGAGAGAGAGAAAGGGAAGACATAGGTGCTTACTGATGCACTTAGGATCAGTGGAGAAGAGATGGCATTATAGAAATCTTTCCAGAGTCACAGAAAGGAGGGAAATTCACTTATTTGGAAGTAATTCACAAATCTAAAATATAAACATAAGTGATTCTCTTTGTCTCACTAAGGAACTTTCTATAAAATGTCCTTAATGCACATAATTTTGCACTGATCAAATATTTCCAACTGCTAAGCTGAATTGATTCACATTTTGCTTGAGTAAATATTTCACTAGATAAGACATCTTAGCCAAATTAATTCATTCTCCAGAAGACTTCTTTGATTTTCTGCCTTCAAATAGCTTTTTTTTGTTAATCTGTATTTGCTCAATATCAGTTGTAATATCTATATACTAACTTCCTACATTCAAACTTAGCTGGTGTAATTCTAAAATCATTGCTATCATCTATTTCTGACATCCCTGATACGGAATATCTGGTCTAACGACTAAAGGGTAAAGGTTAGAACATTTCTAACATAATTCCAAATTATTTTACAGAATTCTTGATCAACTTGCAACTATACCAAAAGTCTAACATGCATGTATAATTCTTAACATTGTTATCCTTTTAAGCCTTAATCCTTCTCTACATACATACATCACAGGTTTGCATGTCATGGGGTCTAATGAAGATGTACTATGTGGTACAATCCCCTGGAGGAACATAAAACAAGGAGATGATAACAATTGAGGAAGAAGGGTATTCTCCAGATGACAGGGCCCTAAGAAAAATCTTCAAGGATGAATCGTGGTTATGTCTCTGCTACCCATGGAAACATCCTTATTCTATAACAAATTTCCAAAATGAACAAACATAAAAGCAAATCTATAATTTGTCATACTCCATTAGTGTACTTTTGCTCTAGTGATAAAAGCTAAGGAAACAAGGGGATCTTTTTGTTTTCTTAAACTATGCTGAAAATATAGGCAAGATCAAAAAAGGCTCTGCTATGATGATAATGATGAGTAATGATAGGGAGAAGGAAAAGCTGATCAACTCCTATTTTGTTGCTATTTTCAGTTAAGGATAATGATCTATGGAGAAAAAAAAATAGAAAATAAGTGGTTTATTGGAAATTAATAACCAAGGTAAGCAGATTATAATTAAACACTTTGCTTTCCTTGATGAAATTAGATTATATGGCCCACGTGAACTATATAACTGGTTGCTTAGTGAAATGTTAGAAGTATTTTTGGACACCATTAAATATGTATAAAAGATCTTAAAAATAGATGTATTTATTGATTGATATTGTACTAAACTATGAATGAATTTGGTGAATATTTTTCAAATTCTTATTTAAATTTTTTTAAATATGCATTCATGATATGCTCCTTATTGATTCATTATTTCCAATTAATTTCATATTTTAATGGAATCAAACATTTTTTTCTCCATTGATACAAGAACAGGTTTCAATTCTTAATATGTTCAGAACAAAAGAAAAAAATCATTTGAATAATTATCTTTGTGTAACTGGTCAACTTAGTTAAAAAAACAATAACAATAATTAGGGTATGTGACAGCATATGCTATCTATTCTAACACTAAGAAGTTTCTGCTCAAAGCACAATGCTTTTCTCACTTCTGTCATTGTATAATCTTTTGAGACTTACGATTTCTTTAAGAGCATATCTAAAATTTATGATGGACTTCCAGGGATGGAGCCAAGATAGCAATGTAAAACTAACAAGCTACTCAAGTTCCCTCGAAAACCATATGAAACCAAGCCTCTGAACAGAATATAAAGGAATGAAACCTCTCTCTAGCTCAAGATAGACTGAAAAAACATCAAAAAAGGTCAGTTTCACTCATGTGAAAAAGGTGTTCAGTCCATATTAGATAGACTCTGGAAAATCTGGTGAGAAGGTTTTAATCACAGCAAATCAGCAGCTAAGATCCTCAGGACTGGCACACATCAATGGGGCAGTTTCTTGTCCCAGATCAGAAGACAGATTCTTGAGAAATCAGGCTTTTGTGGAAAGAGCAACCAAGCTTCCCTCTGCAAACACAAGGGGTCCCTGTGCTCAAAACCAAGTACACAGGAAGATTGGAATAGCATACCCTTTACTCCAGAAGCAGAGCTCAACAATAAAAGTAAAAAATGAAATACCAAAAGAAAAGGAAAAAATGAGCAAGAAACAGAAAAGAAACTTGACCATAGAAAGCTAGATAGAGCAGACTGAAACACAACTCAGTTGAAAACAGAATGTTTATAGAAGAAATCTCAAAGAGTGATATGAATTGGTCTCAAGCCCAAAGAGATTTCTTGGAAATGTTCATAAAAGACTTTAAAAGGCAAATAAGAGAGGTGGAAGAAAAAATAACAAAGGAAATAAGAGATATGTATGAGAGAGTCAAATGCTTGGGAAAGGAAGGAAAAAATTGTCTAAAGAAAACAACTCATTAAAAAGTAGAATTAATCAAATGGAAAAAAGATACAAAAGCTAATTGAAGAAAAATAGACTAAAATGTGAAGTTGGAAAAACAACTAATAGCATTCTATAAGAGATCATTAAGGAAAACTGCCCTGATATTCTAGAAACAGAGGGAGAAATACTCATTGAAAGAATCCATAAATCACCTTTTGAAGGAAATCACACAAGGAAAATCCCAAGGAACATTATTGTGAAACTTCACAACTACAACCTCAAGGAAAACATACTTCAAGCTCCCAGACAAAAAGAATTTAAATATCAAAAATACACAGGGCTAAGGACAGGGTGGAAAAAGAGAACAAAAGTATATGCAGGTGAGAAAGTAGGATTGAGGGAAATGCAGAGCTGGTAATCATAATTTTTAATGTGAATGGGATAAACTCCCAAATAAAATGGAAGAGTGGATTAAAAAACAGAATTGTACATGTTGTTTACAAGAGACACATTTGACAAAGAGACACATAAAGAATAAAGGTTAAAGGCTGGAATAGAATTTATTATGTTTCAGCTGAAGTAAAAAAAAAAACAGAAGTAGCAATTCTGATCTCAAGTAAAGCAAAAGTAAAAATATATTTTATTAAAAGAGATAAGGAAGAAAAGTACATCTTGATAAAGGGTACTGAAAACAATGAAGTAGTAACACTATTAAATTTGTATGCACCAAGTGGTAGAACAGCTAAATTCCTAGTGTGATACCATACTAGTAGGGTACCTCAATCTTTCCCTCTCAGAATCAGAAAAATCTAAATACAAAATAAACAAGAAAGAAATGAGGAAGGTTAATAAAATCCTAGAAAAGCTAGATATGCTAGACCTCTCGAGAAAATTAAATAGAAACAGAAAGGAATACATCTTTTCCTCGACAAAACATGGTACTTTCACAAAAACTGACTTTGTTAAGGCATAAAAACCAAAAAATCAATTTTGCAGAAAGGCAGAAATAGAAAATGCTTCCTTTTCAGAGTGCAATGCAATAAAAATTATATTCAATAAAAGGCTGAAAGATACACTAAAAATCAATTGGAAATTAAATAACCTAATTCTAAAAAAATGAGTGGGTCAAACAACAAATCACAAAAACAATGCATAATTTTATCCAAGAAAATGACAAGAATTACACAATATAAAAAACCTATGAGATGCAGCCAAAGCAGTTCTTAGGGGAAATTTTATATGTCTAAGTAGCTACATGAATAAAATAGAGAAAGAGGAAATCAATGAATTGGCCATGCAATTAAAAAAAAATCTAGAAAAAGGGAAAATTTAAAAACTGCAATTGAATAACAAATCAGTAATTTTGAAACTCAAAGGAGACATTAATAATATTGAAACTAAAAACTAGTGAACTAATAAATAAAACTGAGTTGGTTTATGAAAAAACCAACAAAATAGATAAATCTTTGGTTAATTTGATTAGAAAAAAGAAAGAAAGAAAAACCAATCCCCAACATCAAAAATGAAAATGGTCAATTTACTACAATACCAAAGAAATTAATACAATAATTAGGAGCTATTTTGCCCAATTGTATGGCAGAAAGTCTGACAATCTAACTGAAATGGATGAATATTTACAAAAACATAAATTTACCAGGTTAAAAGAAGAGGAAATAAATTACTTAAAGAGTCCCATTTTAGAAAAAAGAAATTGAACAAACCATTAATGAATTCCCTAAGAAAAAATATTCAGGGCCAGATGGATTATACTAAACATTCAAAAAACAATTAATTCCAATACTATGTAAATTGTTTGGGGAAATAAGTAAAGAAGGAGTACTGCCAAATTTCTTCTATGACACAAATATGGTACTGATATCTAAACCAGAATGAGCTAAAACAAAAAAAAAAAAAGAATTACAGAACAATGTCCCTAATGAATATTGATGCAAAAAATTTAAATAAGATTTTAGCAAAGGGATTACAGCAATTTATCAGCAGGATAAGACACTATGAGCAAATGGGATTTATACCAGGAATGCAGGGCTGGTTCAATATTAGGAAAACTATTAGCATAATGGATTATATCAATAACCAAACTAACAAAAATCATATGATGATCTCAATAGATGAAGAAAAAGCGTTTGATAAAATTCAATACCCATTCCTATTAAAAAGACTACAGATTATAGGAATAAGTAGAGTTTTCCTTAAAATGATCAGTAGCATCTATTTAAAACCATCAGCAAGCATCATATGTAATGGGGACAAACTAGAACCATTCCCAATAAGATCAGGGGTGAAACAAAGTTGCCCACTATCACCACTACTAATTCAATATTGTATTAGAAATGCTAGTTTTGGCAATAAAAGAAGAAAAATGATTAAAGAAATTGAGTAGATAATGAGGAAACCAAATTATCACTCTTTGCAGATGATATGTTGTATATTTAGAGAACTATAGAGAATCAACTCAAAAGTACTAGAAACAATGTACAACTTTAGCAAAATTGCAAGATACAAAATAAATCCACATAAATCATTAGCATTTTTATGTATTGCCAATAAAGTCCCTAGCAAGAGACAGAAAGAGAAATTTCATTTAAAATAACTGTAGATAATATAAAATATTTGGGAACCTACCTGCCAAGACAAAGACAGGAACTACATGAATACAACTGCAAAACATTTTCCACACAAATAAAGTCAGATTTAATCAAATGGAAAAATATCAAGTGCTCATAGGTAGGCCATGTGAATATAATAAAAATGATAATACTACCTAAATTAATCAACTTATTCAGTGCCATAGCAATCAAACCCTCAAGAAATTATTTTACAGATCTAGAAAAAATAATAACAAAATTCATCTGGAAGAACAAAAGGTCAAGAATTTCAAGGGAATCAATTAAAAAAAGCCAATAAAGGTGGCCTAGCTGTGCCAGGCTATATTATATTAAAATACTATATTATAAAGCACTAGTCTTCAAAACCATTTGCTATTGCCTAAGAAACAGAGTTGTCAATCAGTGGAATAGGTTAGGTTCACAGGACAAAGTAGTCAATAAGTATAGCAATCTAATGTTTGACAAACCCAAAGACCCCAGCTTTCGTGATAAGAAATCATTCTTTGACCCCCCCCTCAAAAAAAGTAGAAACTAGGCATTGACCCAGACCTAACACGATATACCAATATAAGGTCAAAATTGGTTCACAATTTAGACATAAAGAATGTTATTATAAGCAAAGGAGAAAAACAAAGGAAAATTACCTCTCAGATCTATGGAGAAAGAAGGAATTTGTGGCCAAAGAAAAACTGGAGTTCATTATTGAACACAAAATGGATAATTTTCATTATATTAAGCTAAAAAGGTTTTGTACAAATTAAACTAATGCAGACAAGATTAGAAGGGAAGCAATAAACTGGGAAAACATTTTTATATTTAAGGGTTCTGCTAAAGGCTTCATTTCTAATATATATTGAGAACTTATTCAAATTTATAAATTTAAAACGTTCTCCAATTGATAAATGGTCAAAGGATATGAAAAGACAATTTTCAGATGAAGAAATTGAAATCATTTCTAGTCATATGAAAAGGTGCTCTAAATTGATCGGAGAAATACAAATTAAGACAATCCTGAGGTATCACTATACACCTCATAGATTGGCTAAAATGACAGGAAAAGATAATGACAAATGTTGAAGGGGATGTAAGAAAACTGGGACACTAAAACATTGTTGATGCAATTGTGAATGGATCCAGCCATTCTGGAGAGCAATTCGGAACTATGCCCACAGAGCTATCAAAATGTAAATGCCTTTTGATCCAACAGTGTTTCTACTGGGCTTATATCCTAAAGAGATCTTAAAAGACAAAAAGCAACGCATGTGCAAAAATTTCTGTGTCAGCTCTTTTTGAAATGGCAAGAAATGGAAACTGAATGGATATTCATCAGGTGGAGATTGGCTGAACAAATTGTGGTATATGAATATTATGGAATATTATAGTTCTATAAGAAATAATCAGTAGGATAATTTCAGAGATAGACTAAAGTGAACTGATGCTAAGTGAAAAGAACAGAACCAAGAGATCATTGTACGTGGCAACAACAAGATTATAAAATGCTCAAATCTGAGGGACATGGCTCTTTTCAACAATGAGATGATTCCAGCTAGTTCCAATGGTTTAGTGATGAAGAGAACCAACTACATCCAGAAAGAGGATTGTGGGAACTGAGTGTGGATTACAAAACAGCATTTTCACTCTTTTTGTTTTTCTTTGCTTATATTTTTTTTCTCACAGTTTTTCCTTTTTGATCTGATTTTTCTTGTGCAAGATAATTGTACTAATATGTATGCATATATTAGATTTAACATATATTTTCCATGTTCAACATATGTTGGATTATTTGTCATCCAGGGGAGGGGGTGGGGATGAGGGAGGGGAAATTAAAACACAAGATTTTTCAAGGTTCAATGCTGAAAAATTATCCATGCATATATTTTGAAAATAAAAAGCTTTAATTAAAAAAAAAGAAAAACATTCTCTAAATCAAAATTGATTAGAAAAATACAAATTAAGAGAACTCTGAGGTACCATTTAACACCTCTCAGATTAGCTAAAATGACAGGAAAAGATAATGATAAATGTTGGAAGGGATGTGAGAAATTTGAGACATCAATGTACTGTTGGTGGAGTTGTGAAATGATACATCCATTCTGGAGAGCAATCCGGAACTATGCCCAAAGGGCTATCAAACTGTGTATACCTTTTGATCCAGCAGTGCCATTATTGGGTCTGTATCCCAAGGAAATAATAAGGGAAGGAAAAGAAAAAAATAAGAAAAGTTGTGGGTTCCTCTTTCTTGGATGCCTTGAAGTGAAGACTGGATAGCCACTTTCTGAAGGTTTTTTTTTAGAGGAGATTATTTTTCAAGCACATGTTGCAATAAATGACCTCTGAAATGCTTTACAAATCAAAGATTAGATGATTGTGTGAAGATTTAGACCTAATTTCCTTCTTTTAATAAATATTGGAATAGATGATTGCAAAGCACATTTATGGCACATAAAAAGAACATTTTTGTAGAGATCCTTGTGTCAGAAATAGCAGAAAAGAAGGCAAAAAGTGAAATCCACTCTCCATTAGGCTATCATTTCTATTCACAATCATCTCAAAGGTTTTATTGCCTGTCATAATTTAGATGCAGAGATTAATACGAGAATTGTATTTTCCCATTCTCACTATAACTTATGTATTTAATTCAATCTAATAATTTCACTCACACTTTTTGCTTTGCTTAAACAAAATTTTTCCTATGCACCTCCATTTACTTTGTTCCTCCTTTTATTTTATTTTTCCCCCTTTCCTTCCTATTATTTAAACTTGCCAGTGATACCCAGAAGCACTATTTAGCTTCATTGGAGGCAATCAAGGCTGAGGAGATCATTGAGGATTCAGATACAGAGAAATAAACAACAAATAGATTGTTTTCATTCTCAATTCTGCCTCTGGTCCATCTATATGCCTTTAGAATAGCACTGAATATTTTTGGCATTCTTTACTTTGTAGGAACAGAATGATAAATCAGTTTCTTCTAATACCTAAACTATTAAGTAAGGCACTCAGAAGCTGTTTTAACAACATGGCAGCAATCCTTTGTATTTTTAATGAAGTTTTTATGTTTTTTGATTTTTCAAAGATACTTCATTATTTATATAAGTAGTTCAATGTGAAAATAATGTTCCCTCTCAAGTATAAACTATCAGTTATCCCATAATTATGAATATTTTAATAAATTCAACAATTGTTACATAAAACAACTGATGTTATGACAATACCTAACATTTATTTAAAGATTTTCAGTTTTACAAAGTTCTGATCAAGGCCTAAATCTGATTTCCCTTTTCACCTACAATGTGTCAGTATTTCATCAGACATGTCTGTTAATAAAGAAAAAATATAAACCAAGAAATCAATTGCTGAATCATAATAACCCATTATGGATTCTGAGGATAGTTCTTTTGATACGAGAATAATCTTATCCTGAAGCTACACAGAAGCTCAAAGATTTCAGATCAGCATTTTACTATCTTATGATAGCCCACTTCTTCAATTTTTGTCTTTGTAAAATGTTTTTCAAATTGTGACCTGCCATGGACCATCAAAGTTTCTATTTATTCCCAATATAATATCTATGTTTATGAACTTTTTGTATTGTTGAATGTAAGGAACTCATGGGAATACTTTGCTTTAGAGGTGGCCATAGAAAAATCTTTTGAAGATGTGAATAATCTCTATTTTTGAAAAATAAAGTGTCTTAGAAAGCTGTTTTGGTGTGGTGTACCACATAAATGTTTTGCAAGAGCCTACTATATACTAAGAATCGAACTAGGTACAAAGGTAAAAATGAAAATGGCCTCAGTTCTCAAGAAGCTTGTACTCTACTACAGTAGAACTTATATAAAGATAAGTAAAATGAAAATCCCTATGTGGTAAATACAATGTAATTTATGGATAAATCACTAGCAATTGGAGGTCCAAGAAAGACTAATGTAAGAGTAGAATTTGAGCTAAACATTGAAGGAAACTAGGGATTCCAAGAGGCAGAGGGGGAAAGAGAGCATTGTAGGCATGGGAAATAATCACAAAGACATTCAGGTAGGAGACAGAATATTATGTATCAGTGATAACAAGTAGTTCAGTTTGGACTGTGGAATCTGAAGGGATATCTGATAGACTTAGGGGTAGATAGATTTTTTAGCTAGGTGTTACAGTAGATAGAATGCCAGACCTGGAACCAGGAAGACCTAGGTTCAAATCCAACCTTAGATATTTAATAGCTGTGTGATCCTGAGAAAGTCAATTAACCCTCTTTGCCTCAGTTTCCTTATCTGTACAATGAAATGGAGAAGGAAAGAGCAAACCACTCCAGTGTCTTTGCCAAGAAAACCCCTAATAGAATATTGAAAATTCAAACACGATTAAAAGACTGAACAACAATAATAACAACTTCCTTATAGGGCTATTGTGGAAAGAATAACTTTATAAATCAAGATAAATTAATGTGATTGTTTAGCTTAAAAAACTTCTTACCATGGCTATTATTGACATATATATGTGTTGAATTCCTCTATAAGAATATAAGATCCCAGTGGGTAGTAAATGTCTTATTTTTTTAATTTCCAGAGCTTAGCAAACTGTCTGAAATGTTATTGCTGATGAATTAATAAAGGTCACATGGATAGTGCCAGAGCTGGGTATTGTTGAATATAGGTCCTCTGACTTCAAATATATCTCCACTTCCCATTGTATCATATAGCTAATTTTCTACAGATCCCATTATCTTTCATTGGTAATGGGTTTTAATATCAAAAGGCAATACAGGATGTCATTAACCGAATATTTAATTCTCTCTAACAAGTAGTATTCTAAGAGAAAATTCTACAGCAATAACCACTAGGATGTTAAATAAGATGTCTAATAGCAAATGATTTAGCTGGAGAAGAGTCACTGGATATGGGATACTTGGGATAAACACTTTTATCTTTCTGATGTTAATATTCAAATAAAAGCAAAATCTGCTCAGGAAAACCAATCTGAAAATAGCTGTTGTTTTTTTCTGTTGCTGGAGAAACATCTTTCACCATCTATTTGTTACTAGAAAGATCCAGTTTGAACCTAACTTCTTTTCATTATTTCCTTTTTAATGATTTATAGAATGCATTCAGTATTTGAAAATGCACTATATATGGGGTATCTGGGATAAGTACTTTTTATCTTTCCGATACTAATATTCAAATAAAAGTGAAACCTGCCCAGGAAGACCAATATGAAAATAGTTGTTTTTTCTGTTGCTGGAGAATTATCTTCCACCATCTATTTGTTACTAGAAAGATACTGTTTGAACCTCAAACTTCTTTTCATTATTTCCTTTCTAATGATTTATGGAATTCATTCAATATTTGAAAACCTGCTACATTTACAGTCACTTTCTAGCAAGAAGTAGCCTTCTTTATTCTAGAAAGCTTATAAGTAAAGAAAATTTCAAAGTCTCTTCAAAATTCTTTCTTATAGAAACATCAATATAAATGTTACTGATGCCATAAAGCAGAGTTCGTGAGGACTACATATTCTGACAGAAATGAGGACATGTAGTCATGTATACATTCTGGGTAAATAACATGCATTAAAAAAAGAAAATTTACCTTATTTATTGACCCCTTTCCACAACTGAATGCATCTCCCCCATTACATTCCAGAAAATGCTTTGTTCACTTGGCAAACAAATGTATATTTTAGTTTATAAAGTGCATGAGTGAATGTGAAAAAAAGAAAATAATATCTATTTATTCAGCACACACTGACAAACACAGGAGGCTTCCACAGTTTGATTTCTCCAAGCACAACACTTAACCCGATATCTCAGTTCTTTGAGTATGAGGGAATGCAGATTTTGCACAGTGAGAATGTGTCACTCTTTCATTTTCTAAATTGGCCTCCAGTCCCAAATGGTCCACTAAATGAGAAAGCCATTGAAGGGAGAAAGGAAATAATCATGAGAGAGCAATCTTAGCTTCAGGCCAAGCTCAGCTTTTGTAATATTGCCACGTGTAATACATAGTCTGTTGGAGACTAAAAAAGAGCTCCAGCATCAAAGTAGCTGCAGGAGATTAGCTTTAGTAGAAATGACTATAAATAGAAGGATGTCCTACTCAGCAACTCAATGTCCATAAGGTTTCAGGGATAGGTGGATTCTTCTGCCATTTTGCAAAATCATAAATGCATTTTCTACAGCACATTTCATGATCTGTTTTAAAATGTCAGGAAACCAGAATGAGCTCATTTGCCCTCCCAGAAGAGTGCTGTGTATTTCTTTCATCTGCAAATTTCTGCATAGCAGGTACATAAATTGTCCTTATTTTTCTTTTCTTTTCTTTTTATTTACTGCCAGGCATTCTAATCCAAGTTCTGTGTCATGAAATGATCTGCTGATATTTATTAAGAGAAGTACCTGAAGAATAGTTAATTACACATTCTCTATGGGTCAAATTTTAATAAAAAGGCTTCGACAGATAAAGCAAACTTGGAACTACTCTATAGATATAAAATCATTTGAAAATAAAGCTTTTTTTGTGTATCCCTCTATTTACTGCTGCTTTCCATCCCTACCCCCTCAAAGAAGAAAAAAAATCTGATGATTATATTGTCTTTTAATTTCTTACCTTATCCACCATAAATTATATCTAGGTTTGATTTTGCTTTTAACATTATTTTCTTTTAATAATGTAGAAATTAAATACCATAAAGTAGATGGAGGATAATTGCTGAAAATTTATAGGAAATTAATAACTTTATCTAGAGGGTTAATTAAAAATCTTAGACTGGGGAAAGGACCCAAATAGATTAAATGACAAAACTTGGCTGTAGACTCTAAATGGCTAGTTTAATTTTCATATAGCTGAGCATAGGGACATAGCCAACTTGTCCCTGGACAATAAATATTTAACTACAAACATGTTGTAATCCTGAAAGTGTTATAAGTGTGAGTTATAAGCAAGATTATATGTTTTTGTGCCGAGCTACAAATGATAACAGCAATATCTCTGAAAGTTAATTTAGTCTATACCTACCTAATTCTCCACTCTTCTGACTGGTTATCCAGTAGAGATGCTGAAAGCACTAATGGTAGAAGCAAATGGTGTGAGTGAAGAGAGGGTCAGATAACAATGGAGGGCTCTTTTGGGGCAGGTCTTTTTTTTTTCCCATAGATGAGGGGGTGGCTGAGTGCATCTGAAAAGTATGGGTATGCAATGTTTAAGAAGTGAAAAAATGAAAAGAAAAACATGGGCAAAATAGTTAACAAGAATTGGGAAAATTACTGTTTATATTTTGTTAAAAGAACAGAATAATGATGTAACTTGGATTTTGCTAAATTGTAGAAAAATACATGAAGGATGTTGAAATTCCATGGATTAGAAGAGAATTTCTTAGATTGCTGGGTGACTTGTTTTGTGATTAACAGAATGAACACTGAAAATTTGAGCTAGGCATGAGATTTTGTTTCCATTAGAGTTCCATTAGAACTGAGTGATAGTGAAGACCCAGAATGAAGACTAAATCTGAATGCCAGTATGGTAAGAGCTCTATTTAAAGTACTACAAAAGTGTGTATGGTTGGAATAGATTAAAGTTGAGATTTGGAAAATAAGCAACAACTAACATGTGAAGGTGAACTCCCTCTATTCTCAATCTCTTTGAAAATATATTCCTTTTTATAAATTGATAATCATTGATTTGTATAATATTAAAAAAATCTTACCATTAATGTAAAACTACAACTAATCTTATCTTAGATATGAACTGTGGTTTTTAATACTCATTGGTTTTTGTTTTTGTTTTTGCTAAGGGGTTAAGTGACTTGCCCAGGATCATACAACTAGAATGCATTAAGTATCTTAGGTCATATTTGAACTCAGGTCCTCCTAACTTCAGGGCTAGTGCTCTATCTACTGTGCCACCTAGCTGCCTCTTTAATGCTCATTGTGAACAAGAGACAGCAATGTTATTAAATAGGACAGAGATGTGAATCTTGGTGAAAAAATGCTATTTTTTAAAATCATGATGATGGTGGGTATGAAGTAATCATGAGAGAATATTAGTTTTATTTTTTTTTACTAATAACTCATACACTCCTCGATAATGGAGAAAGAGGGACCATATGACTTGGGACCAACCAGATGCATAGACTATTAAATCATGAGGCAACAAACTGGTTGTCATAATGGGACAGGCATCTGAAGCAAAATTTATATCTCCTGTTGCCCTTTCCAAGACAATTCAGAGACTTCCAACTTCTTAGGAGTGAGGAGAATAGGACAAACAAAAATCACATGCAGAGTATTGAATGATGAAATAAGTTGGGAAATAATATGACCTGCTTATATTTTAAAAGGAAATGTAGTATAGATTGCAAAATTGAATGCAGATTTGTAATGACCTCTTTTGAAATTTCTTTTTATACAGTCATCTTTGCCAGACAGTGGTTTAGTGCTAAGAGAAAGGAATAATAATTTATCACTAGAAATTTATCCATTGTATGATCTTCTTTGGGAAGATTTCATTCTCTCTAATATGAAGAAAGAATGACAATATCTCATTATCTCAGAAGCAGATTAATGGCAGCAGACATTTGAACCCTCTAATGAAAGGCATTATAAAAATATAATATTCCTAATACCATCCCTGATTACCACCAATCAACTCTCTCTAAATTGCCTGAAATTGTGTCTAGCTTAAATAGTGACCTTCATAATCAGTGTCACTAAATGTTACATGATAGAGGACTATGAATTCTAGGCAAATACAGAAATGTAACTTCTAGGAAATTGATATAACATTTTTAATGAAGTTTTGGAAAGTATATAAATAATTGGTTCTTGAGGGTAAGACTGGTGCTGTTCTTTGCCTTTGTTTCCAGTGTTTGATATATCTCAGTAGAAATATGAAGCTCAAAGAGATAATAGAAGTTAAGTAGTTTACAAACCTAAAAGTGCTATAAATGCCAGATATCATCAGCATTATCACTATTAATAATAATAGTAATAATAACCTCCTGTAGCCAGGTCTCTAGACTCGTGGTAATTCCATTCCCTCAACCTTCTTGTACACTCATGCTAAAATGCAGCCACATGTGTTGTTAAATTTTTAATTTGGAGGGGGTTGTATGAACACATACTTCTAAATTTAATCTGAATTATTAACACTTTAAGTCTAGACAATCAACAAAACAATAAATCAAACCATGATTTATTGTGAGTTGTAGACTTTTGAAGTATAAATCTTCACACTACAAATTTAATAATGGTTCACAATTGGAGTTTTCCCCAGTTGACCCCTGAACATCAAGTACTTAAGAAATGCCATGTTAGATTGCCTTTTACCCTTTTAAAATGTGGGGTTTGTTTTATAATTTTCTTTTTTTCTTTAATAAGGTTCAAGAAATCATTCAAAAATTTGGTAAAATGATTCTCAAGAAAATACTTTTAAAAAATATGAAATTCAAGAAGAGTAACCTGAAACAAGAGGTGGCATCTAAGTAAATGAGATTGTGGAAAATCTTTAAAGGTAATTTTGAAAAGGTGTAGATATGGAGAGTAAAAATGCAAATCTATCATAAGGAGTCTTAGAACATAATTCTCAGGGCAGAGACTATGTCATATATACCTTTTCCTTAGCACCTAGCATATTGTAGGCGCTCAATAAATATTAATCAACAAAGTCAAGAAATATTGGCAAAAAAAATGTGGACTCCACAGGGAATCAATTATATTGTTTATCCTCTAACATTTATTGAGGGTCAACAACATGCTTTCCATATTCTATTTTTTTCATAATCCATTCAACAAAAGGAAAACACATATGCTATTTACAATATTCAAATGAAATTCGAATTACATTTTTACAAAAAGACTAATAAAGATAATTATTTAAGTTACTACATAATTACATTATGCAAAAATTTTTAAATATACTTTGTGTCTTTAAATACCTTTATATTTACTTTATTATTTCAAAGTTAACTTTAACTATTGATCTTTTAAAATTTCACTTTTATACAGAAATAAACAGCATTTGTTATTCAATACTGGGAAAGAAGGAGCAACCATTCTTAGCATCCACTAGAAAAGGGGCAAGGCATTCTACTATAACACACTCTGGGAATTCCAGGATAATGTGCATGCAGGAGAATGTTACAGGGTAAAAGAGGACAGTAATGGCTATACATGGCATATCACAACATAGGATTTCACACACTGTTTATGTTATCTTTAAAAGAGTACCTTTGGGTACAAGTATCATAGGTTACAATACCATATAACATATGGAGAACAACAGAATCTTGTGTTTAAGAATTTTACTATAACGGGCACTAAGGGCCTTCATATTAAACAAGTTTTAAATCTGTCCTTTTCAAATTTAAAAAGGACTATGTGTTTTCATATAATTTCACAGGAGAAAAAAATGAAGTAGATCATAATAAATGATATATCTAGCTCCCCTCTTTCACAACCCCCCTTTTTTCTTTTTTTTTTCTTTTTTTTTTTTTTTTTTGCTGAGGCAATTGGGGTGAAGTGACTTGCCCAGGGTCACACAGCTGTTACGTGTCTGAGACCAGATTTGAACTCAGGTCCTCCTGACTTCAGGGCTGGTGCTCTATCCACTGCGCCACCTAGCTGCCCCTTACCCCCCTTTTTTCTAAAGTGTGACAGAATCAGAAAAGTTTGGGTAAATTCTTTAACAATTATTAACTCTGTATGAGATCAAAAGCAAATCATTTAGTCCTGTATGACTCAGGCAACACACCAGAATGTATCTACTATGTCAAAAACTTGTCAATACCACTATTGATAAAGTAAATTCTTTATTCATGTATTCATTCTGTATTATGGAAATTTCTATTGAATCTGTTACTGACAAGCTAATACACCAAAATAATAATTTTTTTAGTTCAATGAATATGTACTTATAAATTCATCATAATAGATTCTGAAACAGTCAAACCATTAAATACAATTTATTTTTTCTTGATTTTTTGCATCGGCATTTGCAGATAATCTAGATAATTGTTAAACTAGATGTTGATAAACCCTAGTGATTGCTTTTGTCACTTTTCAGTTCTTTCCATTGGGGGTTTCTGAATCATCTAAATCTAATTGCCTTGCACTAGTAACAAGTGTAGTAGGTATTAAAAAAAGAGAGAGAGAATCAGTAGAGAAAGCACAAATTATGGTACTGTTTCTTTCTTTTGTGTTTTATTTTTGTAATCATTGAATTGGGAAAGATTTTCAGTATTAACTAGATTTCTACCCAGTTGGTAGATAAGGAGATTGGGATTCTAGTCTGATTTGTCTACATTTAAATATTAGAATTAATCAAATTAAATGTTTATTTTCATTATTTTTTCACTATGAGAAATTGGAGCCAGAGGATAGACAGACAAAAGGTCAAGATATCCCTATCCAACATGATATGGGAGGGATAAGTGTACTTCAAAATGTGACAAAGGATAGTGCTCTAGCTTTGCAGTACAGTATACAAATGAGATTTTTAAAAAGTGTTGAATATAATATTATTTGGAGGAACTTTAATGTGAGAAAATGAATAATTATTTCAATAGCCATGCAGATCTATTCTGCTTACCTATTATTTTATTTTTATTTTTATTTTTTTATTTTTTGCTGAGGCAATTGACGTTAAGTGACTTGCCCAGGGTCATCCAGCTAAAAAGTGTTAAGTGTCTGAGACAGATTTGAACTCAGGTCTTCCTGACTTCAGGGCTGGTGCTCTATCCACTGCACCACCTAGCTGCCCCTCACCTATTCTTTTTGGGTGACTTTTTATTTGAGAAAAGAATAATGCATTTTCTATATAAGTATGTAAAAACATCTACTGGGAGGTAAAAGATTACAAAATGTTTCTAATTTAAAGGTAGTATAAAGTAAAAGTAGGAAAAGCACAGAAAACTTATTTGAATGTTAACTTTGCCATCATTACTTGGGACCTTTGCACAAATCAATAAGCCTGGCTTTGCTTTAGTCTTCTTATTTGTGAATGTGGGCTTATGTGGGCTTTTTGAGAGCTATTTCATTTTTATTTTTGGATCCCCTTAGCATAGTCCTCAGTGCATAATAAGTGCTTACTAAGTATTTGCTAATCTATTACTCTTTGGAATTATCTTGGGAAAAAAAGGATGCTTTTTTAAAATTTAAAAACATGATATTTCTTGGAAGAAAATTGAAAAGTATTTTATGTTAAAAGGAGTTAGAGTGTATTAAGTAGGAATCCTAGAATTAGAAAACCAGAATTTAAGTATTGATTTTGCCACAGCAGCTGTGTTATTTTGGATAAATCTAGTAAATAAGAAAAGGCCAAAAGAAAAAAAAAATTTGAACCCAGATTTTCTTTACTCTTAAGATAATACACTATGTACTTTATCAGACTTTCATATGGCTGTGTATGTATATATATATATATATACATATATATATATGTATGTTTTAGATCTGAATAATTTCTTAACAGTCATGTAACCCAATATCTTCATTTCAAAAATGAGAAAACTTAGTCCTAGAGATATTAAGTAATTATTTCAAAATTACACAAGTAAACTGAGTCAGACTTCAAAGCCACTTCCTCTAGATTCAAATCCCACCATCTTTTCAACTATTTTTTTCATTGCACTAACTAAACTTACATCTTAATTCCATGAAATAAATGTGCTGTACCTAGCAACATTCAGTTCGAAATTTACCTGTGTTTCTTTAAATATCATCTTAAGAGTAAGAATTACATTGCTTTAACACAACGCATGGTATGTCATTGTATTGTGTGCTATCAAATGAGTTTAATTATGCTTAATTGTTTCAGGATGACTATCTATAGGTTTTCAATTAAATCTCTTCCTGATCCATAAGAACAGTCAAGTAGCACAACAATTAGAACTACTAGGCTTAGAGTCTAGAAGACTTAACTTCAAATTTGGCCTCAGATATTAATTAGCTTTTGACCCTGGCCAAGACACTTAATCCTCTTTGCCTCAATTTCCTCATTTATATAATGAGCTGGAGAAGGAAATGGCAAAACAAGGAAACCCTAAATGGGGTCACACACAAGAAAACCCTGAATAGTGTCAGACATGATTGAATAACAATAATTAAAAGTTATCAATATTCAGTTGTTCCCCATTAGATGTGGAAAACCTAGAGTATGTCACAACAGTTTTTCCCATGCATTTTAAGATAAACATTCTATTAAGTAGCCATTTGACTTCTCTGACTATATGTTTCTATTTATTTTAACAGGAGTAGAATATGAGGCATGTTTTATCTTCCTGAAAATTAAAATGGATTAACATGAAGAAAATATAAAAACTTTAACTCAAATGAAAATTTAAGCTCACTGATTTCATGAAGTCATCTAATGTTACAAAATGGCAAAAGGTATTTATCAAGGATCAAATGACATAATGCATGAAAAGTGTTTTGCAAACCTGAAATTATTATGTAAATGTATGTTATTATAACTGTCACCAGCATAAAGTAAGAAATAATTTAAAAAAAAATAAACCTCTATGTGGTATACAGTAGAAAGATCACTGAGTTTGGTATTGGCCTAGATTGTAATTACATTTGCAATAGTGGATTTGGAGTGAAAGGCCCTTGATTAATGACCTAGCCTTCTAAAAATATTTTTTGAAATGTTCTTGGACAAAATAATATCCTAGTGGTTTTTAATTTCATTCCTCATTTGTGAAATGGGTTAATAATTATTCTATTTATACTATAGAATAGCTTAAAAGGAGCTGAAAATAAATATTGTCAGTAAACAATGTATAAATACTATCTTAATATGTGTATGAGAATATTCATGTGAGTATTAAGAACCTGTATTTCACAATAGAATGAATACTAAAAGTCATATATTGTACCTCCACCATTTTACAAATGAGAAACTGAGGACTACTGAGGTTCAGTGTTTTGCTCAAGATGAAATAGGCAGTAAGTTACCAAGGCAAGATTTAAACCCATATCTCTTAGCTTCTATCCAGGTTCAGTGCTCTCTTTGAGAGTAACTTTCTTATTAATTATTTTTACTGTTGTCCCCAAATAATACTTTTCATATTCTCCATCAAGGAAATAAGGAATACTTAGTTACAGTGAAATTATCAGAATATAACATTATAAATATTCCTTGCTCATAAATGCTCTGTGATTTTTATAAATGCAATATCAATAATTAATATTATAAAACCAGTAATAATTGCAAGCAAATATATAGTGCTTTAAGGTTTTCAAAGCACTTAAGATATTATGTCTTTTTATCTTCATAACAATCCTGAGACGGAGATGTTTTTGTTATTCTCATTTTGTTAGGAGGAAACTGAGGCAAACAAAAGGGTTAGTGACTTGCCCAGTAAAACACAATTAGTGAATGTCTGAAGGAGAATTAGAATTCAGGTATTTCTGATTTGAACCTGATCAATTATATCTCACTTAACATATACCTCAATATAGTGAAACAAGTCACAGATGATGGCTTCATTTTTTACACCAAACATCTAGTGTAATTATTGGTACATAATAGATAATTAATAAAGATGTATTTATTAATTGATCATTAAGTTATTAGTAGCATGGTAAAGTGTAAAAAAACAGTGCTAGAATTGAAGTTTGAAATTCTGGGTTCAAATGCCAGATGTTACTTACCTTCCTCCATTTTCTCATTAAGAAAATGAGAGCATTGAAATGGATGACCACAAATCTCTTTTCAAGTCCAAAATCATGTCCTTTTTATGACAATGTATTAGAATTTAAGATTTTGGAATTATCTGGATATGATCAATATATTGATAGACTATTTCTTGGGCACCAAGGTGCTACAGTTGGTAGTCTCTTGGACTTGAATCAATTCATATATGAACTCAGACATTTCATAGCTATGTGACCCTGGACAAGTCACAATCCAGTTTGCCTCAGCTCTTCTGTAAAATTAGCTGGAGAAGAAAATGGAGTTATGGAGAATCTGACAAGACTGAATCAACTGAAAAACAACAATTCTTAATATATTTATGGATAAGATAGAGAGATGTGGACTGAGTGGTGGTGTAGTTGGTAGTTACAGAATTGGCTGAATGGTTGTCCCCAAAGAATTCTGATTATTGGATCTATGTAATTATGTCTCTCATAGTATCACAAAATTCTGCCCCTAGACTTCTTGGCCACATTCTGTTTAGTAATTTTGTTACTGAAGAGCTAGATAAAGGTGTAGGAGTGTTACTTTTCAAATTATATAATGAACAGCACAGATATAGTGATCTCTCATGTTGAGAAACAAAATGGCAGTGCGAGTCACCATTTAATGATGGGCAGAGAATTGGGTTCAAAGTAATGATGTGAGTTCATATTCTGTTTCTCAAAAATCCTACATGTGATACTGAATGAGTCAGTTAATATTTTAGTGAGCTAGGCAATACCATAACTAATACTTGGTAGAATAGTTATTAAGTTTTAATAATAGATAGGGTTTCTCACCATAAGTCTAAATAAACAAACAAACAAAAAAAGAAAATGAAGGAAAACAAAAGAAATCTAGCTTTACTGACCAAAATTATGTACTATATCTAAGAACATGAAATTTTGTAGAGATTTATTCCAACTCAAATCTGTATGCTTTAAAATTGACATTATGAGTACAGGATGGAGGAGATAAAGCTAATAATACAGTTCATATACAAACCCCTAAAGGTTTTAGTGGACTTATAAGTTCACTGTGTTTACATGATGCAAAATGTCAATTAAAAAGCTAAAATAATCTTAGGCTACATTAATAGACAATTTTCAGAACTAGAAATATTATAATCCCATGCTTCCATGGTAAGACTACATCTAGAATATTATACTAAATTCTGGCCATTACATTTTAAAGACATTGGCAAGATATACTCTAAAAGAGTCCAGTTAGTATGAGCCAGTGCCTAAAACCATGAAATATGAGGATTCATTTAAGAAATGAGGAGTATTTAACCTGGAAAGAACACTTCTGCACAGGGAGCATGAGAGAAGTCAATAAGTTAATAAATATTTATTGTGCATTTACTAAGTACCAGGCACATTATGTGCTGATAATAAAAGGAACAAAAAGAAAAATAAAATAAAGATGTTTCTAAACTTAGTAGCAGATTCAAGTATATAAAGGGCAGTTACATGATAGTATTCTTTTTATTCTGCTTGACTGTAGTAGACAGAAGAAAGACCAATGGACTGAACTTAAAAAAAAAATGAACTGGACTTCATGTTCATGTTACACCTGTCACAAATTATAATAGGCTGTCTTGGGAGATGGTAAAGTCCTATCACTAGAAGCCTTCTAGGGAGGCTCAATGGTCTAGTGGATATTCCTATTGATTGAGAGAGAAGAACTCTATCTTCTCTGAGTTACCATCTAATTCTAATATTCTATAATTCTACGACTTGGAAAATAAAAGCAGGAGATTCTAAATACCTCTTATAATTAAAATAATAATAAGGATGATGTTAATGATATATAACTCCAGTAACAAGGTATAGTACTGCTTAAAGTATCTTAGCTCTCTCATGCAAGTTGGTTTATTTTATGGAATTAACACTTTTGAAATAAAAGATTCTGTTTCTGGGAAGACAGAGAAGAGATGTCTGTTTAGCCTCAACATGACTCAAGGCATTTTTGTTATCCTTTAACTTTATCCTTTGATAACCTTTAGCTCTTTTTTGAGTTAAACCCATGAATTGTTGTTGCAAGGGCAAACCATGTTGAATAATAGCAGATTAAAAATATTGCTGTCACAATATAATCAGTCGAAGAGTCAGGAGGATAAACTGATTTATTATTGGTGATATTGGACTGGTACATAGAACAAAAACCTGGCTGTGAGTTCCTTAAAATAGTTCTTTTGTTCTCAGCAGCCTTATTTTCCTCAGGAAGTAATGAAGTGCTTGGTACAGTTTGCCTGTTCTCAACTTGAAGTGAAAACTTGAATTACGTGAGTATAGATAAGCCCAGATGGCAGGCTCACATTCTCTGTGGCACAGGGAAGCAATCACTAATGGAGCAATGAATTTAAAGGTTATTGTCTTCTGCCTGTCTGAATCCAGTGTTTTCCTCCTCGTGCAGTTGTCTTTCTAAAGGAGATAATGTCAACGCGCTTCATTTTTTTTTACCTTGCTCAGTTGCTTTGGTTGATTTTTCTTCCTTCTTTCCTGTGGTTGCTGCAAAATAAAGATAAGGCTCAACTAAGACTTCTTGTTATAATGGAAACCCCTGGAGGCAGAAATTGTCCACAATAAATTCAGTGCTTACATAAGTCTCTAAAACAAATACTTCTCATGTTTTTAAAGATATCCATCAAAATAATTCTCCCCAATTGATGATGTGGACTAGATACCATATTTTTTATGTAAAAATGTAGAGGAAAGAAAGGAAAGAAGGGAAAGATGGGTTGGGGTCTTCTCCAGCCTGATGATTCACTCAAATCTCCTTTTGTAGTGTTTTGCTTTTTTCTTTGACAAACAATCCAAACAAAAAACTTGAGTTTGACAGATTTGCAATTAATTATTTATATTCTAGGTTATCTTGAAAGCTCTTTAGTGCCTTGAAAATATCAGCTGAATGACTCTTCAAATACAATCTAGACAGAACCTAATCAAGCTGCATAGTTTTGAGATTTAGATTAGGATTTATTTCACTTGAATTTTAGATGGATGAAGTCATCCTAAAACAACTAAAAGATAAACTGGTGTATAACTCAGGATGAATTTCACTTGACTGAGGCATGCCATACACACTAAGTTCATTGGAGGCTCTTATTTGAATATTGAATATTTGAACATTAAAAGAGAAATGAAATTAGTCATCAAAATAAATTTCATCCTGGAAAATAAAACAGTAATTATTTATGCCCTGCAATGTGAAAAATGAATATAAAATTTGGCAAAGTGCCTATAAGTGCCTAGTTGACAAAGAACAAGGTCCTTTTCATAACTGTAACCCAATGTTTCCCAACATACTCTGTAAGCCTGAAATCTTTAGTCAATAAGTATGCCTTTGTTAAGTATCTATTACATACCAGTTAGTGTGCTAAATGCCAGGGGAAAAAGACAAAACTGGACATTCCCCTCTGCTCACAAAAAAATGTAATATCTTGCAATATAGGACTAGATGACTTTTTTCTTTTATCTCCCATGTGTAGTACAGTGCCTGTACATAGAAAGCAATCAATAGTGAATGAATAAATGAACCTGAAAGTGTTTGCTTGAAAACATAAAAATCCACAGAGTGCATACATATGGCAAAAGACTGTCTTTTATGAAATTATATAATAAAACTGTAGCAAATGCTGTAATGTTGCATTTAGTCTAGATATTGCTAACACATGGTGCCAGTTAAAACTGAATCAAGGAGTTCTCCTTTACTCAGGTATGGTATGAAGATAGCATGTATCACAATACCTCTTATCTGGGAAACTGTCACATATAAAACACATTTGGATGGTTGATTTAAATTTTTAAATATTTGATTCCTTTTAACTTTTATTTGGTTAGAACCAGATAAAAAGGGAAAGGAGAGATAAAGGTTCCATTCAAGTGAATATTCCTAAGCCTATTATGTACAATATTAATTATATACATGCTTATATTATACTAGAGACTATATATATGTATATATACATATATAGAGAGACACACACACATATGCATGCTATATTTGAGCAAACTATACTTGAAAAAAAATGGAACCAAAGATTTTATTACCTAAAGGCTCTCTCTTTTTTCCTCTCACATTTCAAAGGTTTTATTGATTTTTTTTTGCCCTCACTGTCACTTCCCTATGATTCTCACTAAACAACACTCTCTTATAACAATAAGTACAATCAAGCTAAATAAAACAACATATTGGCCATTCATGAAAAGATGTGTTGCATTCTGTATTGCCTGTAGCCTCTTCATGCAGTGTAATTACTCTCAGATTCAATCTAAAACAATTAAATTAGTGTTGCCACTTCTTATTGGGTACAAAGCATTCATTCATTCATTTCACCAATATTAATCAAGTATGTAGTATAAAAATCAATAGACTAGCAGTCAAATATCTTAGCTCTGAAACTTAGTAGCCATTTATGGAGCAAATCAATTTCTCTAAACTTCAGTTTTCTTAATTGTGAGAAATACACATACATACACACACACACACACACACATAGACACACTTCCTGTTGCTTAGAGATTTTTCAGTAGCATCTACCTATTCATGGACCCAAGGGTTTTTCTGGCAAAGATAATGAAATGGTTTGCCATTTCCTTATTCAGCTCATTTTACAGTTGAGGCAACCAAGCAAACACAATTTAGTGACTTTCCCAAAGTCACACAGATAAGTATCTGAGGCCAGTATGGAAAATAGATTACAACTTAAGAATTATATAAATGCAAGCTTTTAGAAGAGGGCATGTTGAGCGATATGAGGCAAAAAGTGACAAAAATTAAATACAAATAGGAATCTCAAAACATGTCCCATGAGTACTTATCAAATGAACAATACAGAAAATAAGAACTATCAATTACCATTGACTAAAAAAAGACAATGAAGTCCAGTTGTATAAATGAATACAAATATATATAAATGTGTACAAATGTATAAAATTATACATCCTATACATTTATAGTGTCTATACAAATATGTGCACCTATATAAAGTTATACATTGTATACATTTATACAGACTATATATATATGTGTATATATATATATATATATATATATATATATATATATATATATATATATAATTGCAAGAGCTCATTGCCCTAGGAAAGAGCTCATTCCCATTTCGTCAAACTCTTAATTTATTACATTAAGGTTGGGGCTATGGAACTCATGGAGCACATTATGAATTATCAGTGGAACGTGCACCAAAGAAAATCATTGTATACAAAAGAACCTCAATGAATTTGGTATGCGCACTTTATCTTAAATATACCTATTTTTTAAAATATACCATATAGATAAATAATATGCATTGGTTGACTGGAAAGTATTTTTTGCAGAAGGCAGACTGAACCTAAAATTTTTGGAATGAAAATTCTGAATACTGTCTGTCTAGAGGATCACTGAGAGATGAGACTTTAGAAAGGGCAGTATGGCACTTTGTGTGTTTCTGGGCATGTTTAACATTATATGGTACATTGTAAATTATTACAGGGAAAATAAGTTAGTCTGGGATCAAAGATCAAGGCCTTTCCAACATTTGCTGCACATTTGGAACATTGTGTTGAATTCTAGCTATGAGCAAGGTTTGTGAACATCTAGAAAAAAGAAAATAGTAATTACAAAACACCAGTATGCTTTTCTTAAGAATGTCATCTCCAACTAACTTAATTCCTCTTTTATTTTGACAAGATTACCAGGTACCAAGTTACACACACACACACACACACACACACACACGTGTGTGTGTGTGTATGTGTGTGTATATATATATATATATATTCACTAGATTTTAACAACACTTATAGTATTTTGCTACCTTTGTGGATGCTATCACCTTGGTTGGGGAAAGAATTATAACTATTTAGAAATGAAGTAGACATGTAAATTTTTTTCTTAGAAATATTAGTTTCTGAGTTCATGTGAGTGAAGAAAGTGAGGATCTAAATGCAATTGATTTCTATGAGCAAGGGGAAAAAAAAAGGAAAGAATAAAGAAAACCTCTGAGAAATTCCAGCAAACTGAAATGGAAAAGTTGAGGAAAAAATGTTTATATGTTTTAAGCAGTTATTTATTTGCCCTCTGAATTTTATATTTAAAATATTATAATAATTCAATTGATTTTAACTTTGTCTTTTTTTTTCCTGAGGCAATTGGGGTTAAGTGACTTGCCCAGGGTCACACAGCTAAGGAATGTTAAGTATCTGAGACCAGATTTGAACTCAGGTCCTCCTGACTTCAGGGCTGGTGCTCTATCCACTGCACCACCTAGCTGCCCCCTTAACTTTCTGTCTTAACCTGAATGGAATAGTTTCATCCCAAAATTAATTCTAGAAATAACTTTATGAGTTTGTTAAATTTGCCCATAATACTATATTTTTATAAAAATTAATCTTCATACTAATAGTATAACTAAGCCCTACTTTAAGATGACAGTATGACTTTCTAAAAATTGTTTCACCATTTTTGCCTTTTGATTGGACTAACTATAATTCTTACATGTACAGTTTGGTCAAATAAGTATTTGAAAGGTTATTTATTGTAATGCATAGAAACTGAGTTTTGATATGTTTTTGATCAGGCCTATTACATTATTCTGGCATTATATATTACTGATATATGAATGCTTGTTAAGAGGAAAAGAGTATCCATATAGAAGTGGCAGTCATTAAACTTGTATATATCAGTGAATAACAGACTGGGAAATCTAGGCATGAAATGTAATATGAATAATATGGGCATGTGAAACCAGTCAGAAAAGTAATTTATTAAGGAAATAAATTTAGTAACTTCCTATTGCTCCAGAATCCCAAAGGAGGAGGATGGGTAGCCACTGTGTCCTTCTGGTGATTTCTGTATTTATCCCTATTAGACTGCAGGTACAAGTAATGAAGGAGATGGGGTTTCACATAATTCATCTGGATTAAATGTAATTTAATTTTTCAGGCATTAAATGTAAAGCATATAGGACCACTTTTGAATTGGAGTAGAATTTAAATAATTTAAGCCTAAAGTGACTTTCTGAGAATGTGAACACTATCTTAAAATAATGGAAAATAAGGAATGACATTTAGGTAGATAGTATAATATGAGATTCAAAGGAAACTGAAATATTGTTGTAAGTCATTTGACCATGATTCTCTTTAAAGCTATGCTAAAGGGAAAATGGGAATTGATGGATTGAAGTCCTAAGGATTAGCAGTAATGGTGACATTGGAAAGATTTTGAATTAAGTCATGAATTAAAATCCTATTCCCCAAAAGTTGCCACTGGGATAAAACAAAATTATATCCAGGGAATGCATTGGTGAAATGATTTGGATGACTGGCTTTACATCTTAGTGTTGAAAGGGAACTCTCCCTTAGGCATTTCTTAAAAATTTTTCCTCTTGTGACCCCTTTTTATCCAAAAAATGTTTACATGAAGGTATATGTTTATAAAATAGGAATACAAATAAAACATTTACTGAGAATAAATCATAATTTCACAACCCCTGTATTCGATTATGTGACCCTATATAGGGTTATAAAGTTTTTAGTTTGTGAAGCTTTGTCTTAGATTATGACATGAAATTAGTGTGGGTGTCTATTTTTAAGCAAAAAGACTAATGCAGTCTATGAACTATTTTCATGGGCAGACTTATATAGGGAACAAAGATTTGAAATTGGATGGGAACTTGGAGGTTATGTAATCCAAATCCCTCATTTTATAAATGAATGGATTAAGGTTCATGGAAATTAAATAGCATCCAAGTTCACAAAGGTAGCAAGCATCTTCAGTAAGACTTGAATTTATTGTCTATGACTTCAGCATTTGCATTCTTTCCATTGTAGTGCAAGCCATGGCCAAGAAATAAGGGCAGGTCTGAGAATTAGCTTCAGGTGAAATTTATTGCAATTCAACCTTACATTTATCATTTTTATTAATATAGTGGTGATACATCAAGTAAGACATGATAGTATCATATAGTATCTATAGAAAAAGAATATAATTGTTTTGTCTTGATAGTTGCCTTTTTGTTTTTTTTTTTTTTTGGCTGAGGCAAAATTAGTGTTAAGTGACTTGCCCAGGGTCACACAGCTAAGAAGTATTAAGTGTCTGAGGCCACATTTGAACTCAGGTCTTCCTGAGTTCAGGACTGGTGCTCTATCCATTGCACCACCTAGCTGCTCCTTTTATAAAGAATGTTTGCATGATGCCGTTTTTTTCCCTGAGGCAATTGGGGTTAAGTGTGTTGCCCAGGGTCACATAGCCAGGACATGTTACGTGACTGAGACCAGATTTGAACTCAGGTCATGCTGACTTCAGAGCTAGTGCTCTATCTACTACACCAACTAGCTACCCCTAGTTGCCTTCTTTTAGTGGAGAGTTAGCCATATTAATTTCTTTCTTTTTTTTATTAAAGCTTTTTATTTACATAACATATGTATGAGTAATTCTTCAACACTGACCATTACAAAGTTTTCTGTTACAATTTTTTCCCCCTATTCCCCTCTCCTCCCCTACAAGCCATATTAATTTCACTACTAAACTGAAATAGAAACTTTCAGCAATACTGGAAGTCAATGGATAACTCCCTGTAGACAACTATCTATCATCATCTTGGCAATTTGAAAATGTATAAAAAGATGAGTATATTCTGAATTCCATTTTATTTGTTCCTGAAAGCTACAAGCTTCTGTCTCTCTAATCCTTCTCAGATAAATTACTTAAGAAAGGTATCTACACTAGGTTCTTCCAATTTCTCTCCCCTCCTCTTCTACCCTGTGAGAAAACTTATTTCTGTAGTTTATGAAATAAACTGTAGTTTCAGATAAATGGATGTTGATATAGAATATTTCATTGTAGCTGTCAGCCACTAAAATAAAATAAATTTTGTGCTATTGGGAATTTTATTCTTGAGACAGAGAATACCTAGATTGGGAATTAGACATAGAATTATCTCTTATGTGGATGGGCATATAGAGGGAGAGAATAGTTATGTAGCCTTTGTCTTGTAGTTTCTTGAAGAAAGAAAACTAGCATTGGTGTATATAGAGTGTTTCACCTGATTCATGATTTATAAATGTCTATACAAGAAAAACATTAAGTTAGAATGATTCCTTGGTTGTTCTGGCATAACTCTAATAAAATATGTACATTCTGATGGGCCCATAAATTTTAGATTCTAGAGATCACAGAGATTCCTATGGCAGACAGCACATTATCCAACTATTACCTGTAGTAGGCCTACTGATATATTAAATCACATTTAATAATACCAATAATAAAAACAATAACTGACATAATGTGTTTACATAATATTTTAATGTTTTCAAAGTGCTTCAACCATTGTTAATTGCTTGGTTTTGCATCTTTACTGATAACTTGGCATGTCACTTATTGGATTAATATCCCAGATCTTGAAATTTAGCTCAAATTTGACCTATGGTATTCATAGCTTAGCTATATTCTTCCTTTGGTCAACCTTAAGATCTTTTTCATTCAGCCTCTGTAACTACCCATCCCTAGATTAATGGATCCATTGTTCTCTCCAATGTCAAAACATATAGAATTTGTCTAATTTCATAGGACAGCTTGGCTTCCAGCACTAGACTTTCTCTAATCTGGTTTCTCTTACTTTCCTTGATTCCCAATTTTGAAAATAACAACCTGTTAGGCAGAAATAAATGAGCAAGTACTACTGATGATTTAAGATTCTGCCACATTTGGCACCAAAACAATTCTGAAAAGATGTCAAGTCAAATTAAAGTCCTCTATGTATGCATATATGTTCTTAAGACTGAATTGAAGGAGAGAGTCTGCCTGATTGACTACAGCTCATTAAGCAATATTATAAACTCTAATAAAGACATTTGTAGGAACCAGTTGTCCCACAAGAACAGATATAAATGCTCTTGGGTTGTGCTTGTCTACATATGGCCTCTGCTCAGAAGTAGACTGTTGAGGGGTTTTTTATGTTTGGATATTTGGTTTTTAAAATAGGGTATATTTAGATGTGATATGTCATGTGTAGCTGTAAATATAATAAATTATAAGTACAGAAACACAGCTCTGTGTTCTTCTATTTGGCATTGTTTCTGTTACTCAGGAACACTATTTTCATGACTACAAAACAAGAATGAGGAAATTCTCAAAGTCGAAGTTAACCTAGTCAAGTAGCATTATATATAACTGAACAACTTGAACATCTTGTTAATTGGTATAATATGAATGAAAGTCCCTCTTCTAGAAATTACTTAAATTAGCTAAATTTTGTTGGTTTTTTCATAAAACCAACTCTTAGTTTTATTTACTAATTCAATACTTTTCTTATTTCCAATTTTATTAATCTCCCCTTTTATTTTCAGAATTTCCAATTTGGTATTTAATTGAGGGTTTTAAATTTGTTCTTTTTGTAGCTGTTTTAATTGTAAGCCCAATTCATTGATCTTCTCTTTATCTATCTTATGCAAATAAGCATCTAGAGATATAAAATTACCCCTTATAACCACTTTGGCCATATCCCACAAATTTTGGTCTACTGTCTCATTATTGTCATTCTCCTGGATGACATTATTGATTGTGTCTATGATTTGTTCTTTAACCCATTCATTCTTTAGGATTAAATTATTTAATTTCCAATGAACTTTTTATCTATTTTCTCCTGTCATTATATTGCATGTGATTTTTATTGCATCATGATCTGAAAAAATGCATTTATTATTTCTGCCTTTCTGCATTTGCTTTTGAGGGTTTTATGCCCTAACACATGATCAATTTGTGTATAAGTCCCATGAACTGCTGAGAAAAAAATAAATTCCCTTCTGTCTCCAATTTTCTCAAAAGATCTATCATACCTAACTTTTCTAATATTTTGTTTACCTCCCTAACTTCTTTTTTTATTTATTTTGTGGTTTGATTTATCTAATTCTGAGAGAGCAAGATTGAGATCCTTCACTAGTATAGTTTTGCTGTTTATTTCTTCTTGCATCTCTCTTAACTTCTCCTCTAGGAATTTGGATGCTATACCACTTGGTGCATATATGTTTAGTATTGATATTGCTTCATTATCTATGGTACCCTTTAGTAAAATATAGTTTCCTTCCTTATCTCTTTTAATTAGATCTATCTTTGCTTTTACTTGATCCGAGATTAAGATTGCCACTGCTGCTTTTTTTTTTTTTTTTGGTTCACCTGAAGCATAAGAGATTGTCCTCCAGCCCTTTATTTTCACTCTGTATGTATCTCTATGCTTCAGATATGTTTCTTGTAAACAACATATTGTAGGATTCTGGCTTTTAATCCAGTCTGCTATCCACTTCTGTTTTATGGGAGAGTTCATCCCATTCACATTCACAGTTAAAATAACTAATTCTGTATTTCCTGCCATCTTATTTACCCAAAGTGATGTTTTTCTCTTTCCTTTCCCCCTTTTCCCTTCCCCCTTCCCCAGTATTTTGCTTTTGATGACCACCTCCCTCAAACTCTCCTCCCCCTTTAGAGCCCTTCCCCCTTTTTCATACCTTTCCCCTAACTCTTCTATTAGTCTTTCGACTGGTTATAATTCTAACCTTGTACAATTAATGTAATTTTTAAAAATTCCAAGCTTTTGTTTTTCAGAGCAAGATATGTAATTAACTAAATAATTGATCAAATATGGTAGCATTGAAAAAAACCTGGTAATTCTTATAAAACATTCAAAATTGGTACTTGTGGCAGGAACATCAAGTACTCATAAAATTGCATTTAATAATAAAAAAAATCAGCAGTCTATAGTAGAAGTAGGGGACTGACTACATTTGAGGCAGAGATTCTAAGAAGCCTGGTACGTCTAGGATTTTATTCACTAGGCCATGTCAAGAAGTAATCAAAAAGATACTCATTGTACATCCCCTGCTTATAATGTCCTAAGTAACAATATATGGAAACTTCGCAGAGTTATCTAATTATGAATCAAAATAATATGGATATCCTGCTATATGGTCATAATTTTATATTTTATTTGTATATGATATGTCCTTTTAGTGTATAATTGGAACAATAGTTTTGGTTGATTAAGATATTGAACGGTGTCCTAATATTTTTATTTTGCTACAACCCTAGTTTGATGTTCTATACAAATGGGTACATAAAAACTGTATATTGATATGTGATGAATGGGGAAAACTCATTCCATTGGCAATTCTTTAGAGAAGCTGAAGGAAAATTATTATTTTTCTGGTACAATTAATCATTCTTTACATTTTCAAAGATATTAGCTAAAGTGCTGATATCTTCTCTTAACTTAAATCATAGAATATTAGAACTACAAGAAAACATAGAAAAGGGAAAAGACAAAGTAGAGGAAATACATCATAGCTGCATTGAACTATCTGAAAGTCTGTTCAATTATCTTGTTTTCCTTGAGGCAGTTTTTGTTTTTTTGTTTTTTGTTTTTTGTTTGTTTGTTTATTTTTAGAAGCAGCTAAATTGTGCAGTGATTAGCACATTGGGCCAGAAGTACAACTGTGAGGACAAATTCAGGCTCAGACACTTATTAGTTGTGTACCCTGGAAAAATCACTTCATCTCTATTTGTCTCAATTTTTTTATCTGTAAAGTGGGAATAATAATAGCACCTATCTAAAAGTGTTGTTTTAAGGTCTAAATTAGATGATAATTATAAAGTCCCCAGAGCAATTCCTGACATATAGTAAGCATTATATAAATGTTAGCTATTATGGTTATTATTAACTTTGTCCCAGAGAACATTAATATATAGAATTTATAAAGAAAATAATTTAGACTTTGTGTCTGGAAAAATTTCCAAATAGAACTATCCATTAATTAAATTAATTGTTTCAAGCAAAGATTAGATGACCACTTAATGAAAACAATGTAGATGGTATTTTTGTTCATACATTGGTCATGTTAAATGATGTCCAATGTTTTTTTCAACTCTGATATGTGTGATTCTCTGATTCTGTACTGTCTCCAATTTTTCATTTTATAGATGAAGCAATTAAGATCCATAAAAAGGAAATAACAGCTAGAAGATTACAAAAATAAAACAAAATTGGTATATTATGACTCAACTTTGGCAGCTTAGTCAAAAATACAAGTTCTATTGTTAGCTCTCTGTTCTTTCTAGAGAGTCAGAGGAGCTAGGTTCAAATACCATTCCTTGCTATTTGCTGGAGTTTAAGCAAGTTAAGTAATTGTGCCTCTATCTACAAATCTATTCAATGACAAAATTGGGCTAGATAGATAAAAACTCTAATCTGTAAATGGTGACCCAAACAACTGAATCAATTTCAGACATTCATAATGATGGATCTTAAATGGAATATAGTGAATGCTCCCACAAGCAATATAAGGATGGTTTTAAATATAGTGATTTGTTATATGTTCCTTTAAAAAAAAGCAATGATCTCAGTCCTGCAGTTCATAAGAAATCTAAAAAAAAATTCTTCTCAAACAGATTGGCATGCAAAATCCACCCTTCCCCTAGAATTTCATCTCTTGAGGTGTGTTTACATGAGTTTATATCATCTCCAAAGTAAAGTGAAAGATTGGTTATGCTAGTTCCATCCATCAAAGTCTCATTTGTGCAAGACAGAACTTTATAAGGTAATACATTGAATTCAAATGTGGCTCCAATGTTCAGGATGCTATTGAGCTTAATACAATTTTACTACATCAACTTCCAAAAAGAAAAAAAAAATGAATCTGCAACTTTTTAACATACTTTCTTTAACTTTAATTACTGTTTTAATATATGGCTCCAAAGTCGCAAAAGCTTTGTTATTAGAATACTAAAAACAAAACCTTGTTAAACACCTACACTATAAATCTTGAGGAAAATAATTTTGTTTCTTTAATCACTAAAATAGGAAACTCAATATCCAGAGGTATCACACATCCACTACATAATGCATTGTGTTAGGAACCTTCACTGAGATAAGTTATGGCTACATTTTAAAAAGTATATCATTATTTTCCAACATCATTTACCTTTTTTTGTTGAGGCAGCAGCAACCTCTGCTTTGCTTCGTTCAATTTCTGCAAATTCAGATATTCAAGGAATGAAAAATTGGTATCAGTGATGCCAGATAAATACCTCATATTATTATAATGCAACTCAGGATTAAGCTGCACAAACAAAATAGAACAGAACTGAAGACATTGGAAAGCAAAGTATAAGATGGAGAAAGCAAAAAGCGATATTAGGTTATTTACTAGGGGATTTTCATTAATAATATCATGGAAGCATATGATGACAAAGGCTCTATAATATTGAAAATGGAAGCTGATAGCAATGGGGAAAAACACACAGGAAAAATCATCTCTCTACTTTACTGTCACATATAATGTGCAAAAAATAAACCAATAATGAATAATTTCAAAGAATATCAAGATTATTTTCAGAAGAATTTCTGGGTTTTTTTTTAAATTTATTTGAAGAAAAAGGTTTACTGGAGCTCTCTAAAGCAGCCTAACATGAGTAACACACTAGATATTGTTTTTGGAAAAATGATTGAACTATTTGTTTCTTTTGAGAAAATAAATATATTTCTTAAAATGTCCATAGCAAAACAAAGATGAGATTTTTATTTAAATGTTGCATAAACTAACAATAAAGAAGTGATCCTTCCATTTCAAACCTTACTCCATTTTCTTCAGCACAACTTGAAGCACAAATTTCCACCTATGTCTCTACATGTGAACTCTGCTCCTACTTGTGCCATCATGTTCTCTGAAATGTTGACCTAGAGTTTATATACACCTTTATGCTTGGATCTCTCTGCATATCAACCTATAGTCTTCTATGCAGATTTTGAACTCAAGTAGCATCTTCCAGTTCTGATCCGAGATCTTGAACACTGAAATTTACTTAATTCTCAGGAATCATGGTAAATATGGCACCTGATAAGCCTAGAACAAATCCCATACCTGGTTAAATTCTACCCCACCCCACCCCCAGTAGTTATATAACTAGGTTCTCAAATTACAAAGTGCTATATAAATGATAGCTATTATTGTTTTAAGACATCCTCTTGCTACTTGGGCACTTTTATGTTGAATTAAATGCCTTGTCTTTCACTATAAATAAGAAAACTAACTTCAGAGAGGAATGTCTCAGTGGATTGTGAATTAAGACTATAAATTCTGAGACTAAGTTGAAATCGGCATCTTCTCTAAGTCAAGGCTAACAAGGCAGCTGAAGTAGGAAAGTGGGTAGAATAGGTTCCAAGTTGCAATTAATATCATATTAAACACAGTTAAGAACTAGGTATTTAAAATTATTTCAAAATAGCCAAATTGAAGATGTAAAATATTCAGTGATTCCCCCTATCAGATGGGGTTTTGTAACTGAATGTATGAGTCATGAACTTCTGCTTTGTTTTCAGGATATCTTTGATTTGTTTACATTTTATACAGCTATATACCCTGCTTCATGTAAAATTTTCTCAGACACAAAGGGATCATGAGTAGAACAAGTTTAAGATGCCATGAATTATACTGCTTAGCAATTATCAGGGAGTAAATCTACAAATGAAGAAGGTACAAAATAAAGCCAAGTTTCAGGACAACAAATCAGATTGAACAGCAGAGGAAAGATGCAGGGAATCTTTGGAGTAGAAAATTGTCAGTTAGTGATGTAATAAACTTGTCCTTGGCTTAGCTGCATCATTTCTTGCTACCAAATGTCTGGGTATACCTTCATCTTTGCCTACCTTACCCACTGAAGTTGAGTTTTGAAACAGTTCTGGCAAATAGTTACTTTTTATTCCTTATTGGCAAAAACATCCTTTTACCAACTAATGCTACATTAATAGGAAGGACTTGAAGTTGATGGCAAAACATCTTCAGATCCTGGAAAGGATAACTGGACATGTTCAAGTCTTCCAGTCGTTTGGAAATTTTGCCATGAGTCACCTCTTTATAGATCTTTAGCTTGGGCCCTTGATGCTCTGACATCACCATCTGTCTTGAGGTCTCAAGTGTGTATGTCTGTGTGAGGTGGGGTATGAAGGAGGAAGGTAACAATTTTGATTCATTATTATGGGAACACTGTGTTTCTTGCACAGTGTGCTTCCTTGGCAGGTTGGTGATGCCTTTCAAATTTTTATTACAAATGGATATCCTTGACTTTTTAAAGGTCTTCTTGGGAATGGGCCAATCATTTTCAAGCTTATCTTTAATCTACATCTCTGTGCTGACTCTCTACAATTACTCAAAATATCTTGTGCATATCTTTATATATTCAATTCCATAACATAAGAATTGCCATAAAAAAGAACCCCTCAACATTTATAGCTCAAAAAAGCTTTAGATACATCTCAAGACTAGGATAGAAGCATTCATGAAAACTGTAACCATGCCATTAAATGATGTATTTCCATTTTTTCTTCTCCATATGCCCATTAAACAAATAAACAAATAAATAAGCAGTCCCCAAAGTCAGACATTGTATATAATATATCATGAAATGTTAGCTGTTTCTGTCTGTTTTATTTGTATATCTATTAGAACCATGATTGATGTCTAGGCAACTATAATCCTGTAGAGAAATATAAACCCTTTTAGACAATGAATATTTTTCAGGTTTGCCTATAAATCTAATATGTAAAAGCTTGAATAGCTAGAAACAATCTCTCCCTAAAAGCAAATTTATATCACAATAAGGAAAACAATTTCCATTTCTTGGCATCTGCCAGGTCCTTATCTAATCTAGCTAGGCCAACAAATCAATTCAACTTTTCTTTCCTTTAAGTTATACATAGAATCATTGCCAAAATCTCTACCATTTCAAAGGCTGAAGAATGGCCTATGCACCAATCAAAGTTTCCTTATCTAAAGACAAACACAAATTTAACAAGGATCATTAATAATATATCCCCATCTTCCTTTAGTTAAAGGCAGCCTTATTCAGGGCACTTTAGTCCTGGATACATTGCATTGCTTAATAGACTGAAGATGGGATGTACTATTTGGTTCAGCCAAGGATATTATTGAATGAAATTAGAAGGGTTAATTCAAATTATAGCATGCGAAAAAGGGAGAAAAACAACTTGCACATTGACATTCCACAGAAATCTATACATGAACAAATTAACATTAAAAATAAAAAGTTCTAAAGACAAAAGTTAAGAAAATATAATCTGATAGGGAAGACATGGATTAAGTATTTTTAAAGTTCATTCCAGTATAACAAATATTCAGAGCAAAGAGAGCATCTCTCAGAAATTAACACAATATTATTGATTTTGCCTAAAGCAAAAAGAATGAAACAAGTACTTGAAAATAAGTTTCTACATGTATATAAAACATGTAAAAGTTGTATTAAACATACTTGATTTCACTTGTTTTTCACTTGGAGCTGTTAAAGAAAAATGATATTTACATCAGTTAACATCTTATTTTGTTTCTTTTTTACATTCTTTGTTATTAAGGATTATTTTATTTTCTAAAAGACTAGATTCAAAACCTTAGAAAATTTTAAAAATCTTCAACAGATTAATTAAAGGCATGCTGTTTTATTATTTTATATTTGATGTCCCCTAAAAGTTTTAGAGAATTTAGAAAAACCTAAAATTAGGCTTTTCCTAGGCTTGAAATTATTTTTTTTAAATTATGTCTCCTAAAATTTATTTGAGTTTTCTTAAGTTTAGTTTGTCTCAAAAATGGGTCTGTCTATATAAATTTTTCTTCATCTCTGATTGCTATTAATGAATGTGTTGATTATTTATAGATTCATTCCTTTCCCCAAAACTTATTGCTTATTTAAAAATGTGATTTCTCTATTTTCTAAAAATAGAAATTTGTAACACATCAAAATTTGATTTATTTTTGGTACTGTTTTTAACATCACAAACTTATTGGTAGTTATATAAGATGGGAAATTTTCTCTAAAGACAATTTACATGAAGCATAAAACTGCTGCTGAAATAAGGTAGTGGCTTTAAGAGGGAAGAGATACAGGACATAATAAACTGGCCAAACCGGCTATTTCACTTTCTGAATATACAAATGATGTACTTCAGGTTAGTACATAGTTATATAATAAGGAACAGATATAGGAAGAAGGGTATGGATTGATTTATAGTACATTAAACATCAAGAAGTGAAAGGAGAGAGAATCTTGTCTACATGAAATTGCCAAACTATATGCTCAAGAGAGTACTATGTATGACATAAGCAGAAGAAAGTTAGCAGAGGAATTCAGTAATTTATAGGAAACATAACTTGGAGCAAAAATTATCCAAATGTTTGTTTAAAATATGGGAAACAAAGTACACTAGAGATCTTAAGGTAAGATGGTTAATATCACGCAATTATGTCATGGAATCTTGGTAGAATATTATTTGTCACCAAAAAAAAGGACTTGGCATTTGCTTTTTTCTAAAGAATAGATTAGACAAAATGGTATGGAGGACTATTGCATATCATTGTACATATTTATAAAAGATATGTTTTTCTAGGTAAGGGCATAGGTCTGGCCTTCCATTTGATTTTTTGGTGTGTGTTACTCCCAGGATATAAATTTCATCCACCAAATTCATAGTGACAGAATCATAGATTTGTCTAGGAAAAATATGGCTTGTCCAAAGCCACAAAATAAATGTGTGTCAGAAGCTGGATTTGAATTCAGATTTGTCTTCACTTCAACACTGGAGGTGACCACTAATTGGGAAATGTTTTAATGAGTTCTGGTGTATAATTGTCATGAAATACTATTGTGATATGAGAAATGACAAAAGAGGTGCTTTGGAAAAAATCTAGGAAGATTCACATGAATTGATACAGATTATAATGAATAAAAATATGAAATTATTGCACATAATAATAGCAATATTGTAATGGTGATCAACTGTGAACTAAGTTCTCTTATCAATTCATTGATCCAAGACAATTCAAAGAATTCATGTTGAAAAATGTTTTTTACTTCCAGAGATAGAACTGATGAATTCTGAGAGCAAGTTGAAGTATAATTTTTTTACTTAATTTTTATCTTCCTTCTTTTGCAACACAACTAACTGATTAAAAGGGTTCAAGAAACTTAGCTAGCACCAGTATCTTCCAAAGACATAGCAACCCTAAGAAGTAATACTATAGGTATTATAATTCATATTTTGCAGAGGAAGAACACTCCAAAGGACTAAGTGACTTGCTAAATATCAGAGATTAGAATGAATAGAGTTCTTCCCAATTTTCAGTCTATCATTCTGCAATTCTGCAATGTTTTTCAATCTTTGAAGCTAGTTTGCAACAATGTCTTAAATGATAAAAATGCTTTTTTAAAAGACTTTCGTCTTTTAGTAGAGCAAAATACAGCATTTCTATAGAACAATGAGACTGATTTTCACAAAGCTTCTGAAAATTGGTTCATGACTTCATGTCTCAGGTCACTAACCTGGGAATTTTTCCTTTGTGGTTTATTTATTTGGTTAAAGAGAAGAAAGTTTGGGAATATGCTATTTTATGAGTCTTATAGCATGTTATGATTTTTCTTTCCTAAAAGACCTATATTCACAAATGATCAAGAAAAAAAATAACAATCTTACCAGAGTCTTCTTTTTTTGTTGATTTTGCTGTAACAAAGAATAATGAGCTCATGTTTAATTAGAACTTGAAGTAAAAAACTAGTGAAATTGAGAAATTAAAACATTTTGAATATTTACCTGGTTCCAAATGTTTGTCTTTCTTTTCCTGTTCTGAGAAAAAAAAGTTTATATTGGTTATAATGCCTGGTTTTCTCCCAAATCAATTTTATTCTTACATATATTTTTGTTGGGGTGTTTTGTTTTTGCTTTGAATTTTTTTTACAGAAACAGACATGCATGTGAATACAAAATATTAATACAATAAATAACAATCATATGAAAGACTGGATCACATAATGCATGTTATTCTTCTCTGGCTTTTTTCTCTCATCTATTCCTTGAAAATTTCTCCATAAAATAAAATTATTTAATTATTTCAAATAGCAAACATTTAAAATTTGAAATAGTCATAAAAGTACTAATGAAAGGCAACATTGTGGCTTGGACGTAACCATGAGTTTGTAAAGGCTATGCGAATGAAAACAGCATGTGAAAAGTTCTCCACATTCTGGGAAGGCTTCAAGTAAAAGAATGTACCTGAAGTCCGAAGACTACTTTAGTTAAATAATAAGATTGCTTAAAGAAATATGCAAAATCTTGGATCTGATAGATTCTGGATTTTTAAAAGTATAGCAGTCAAGAATTATTGTCCAAATTAAATAATATGAAACATTATAGGGATAGATATAAAGTTCTATAACTTTAGATATATTGTTCAATGAGGAAAGCACAGGTGGACAACAGGTATCTGTTTCAGCTTAAGTCAATAGTGTGGCATGGTTACCAAAAAGAGTCAATGTTTTCCTCAGCTGCATTTAAGAGGATAGAGTGTTTTGAAAGAGAAGTTGGACAGTATACTGTCTTAAATTCTGGGCATCACATTTTAGGAAAGCCATAAGTAAGCTAAAATATGTTTAGGATGTTAATAAGAACTGGAAAACATGTTACATGAGGACTGGTTTAAGAGCTAACCTAGAGAAGAGATGACTTAGGGGAATTGAATAGCTGTCTACAAGTATTTGAAATGCTGTCATGTCAAAGAGGCCTTGGGCTTGTTTTTACACCAGAAGGCAAAAATACAAGCAAATGAAGAGTTTAAGAAAGACAGATTTAACCTTGATATATGGAAATGATTCCTTACAATTATAGCTAGCCAAAGTTTTATGAACTAACTTGGAAAGTATCAGATTCTCCTTTAGAGAGGCAGAGGCTAGACAATCCCTTAGTGGAGTTATTGGAGGGGCAAAGGAAGTTTAGATCTGGACTAAAAAATGTATTGGTTAGACAGGATAGAAATATAGCTCCTAGATTGTGAGATTCTATGAGGGATCTATCACCAGAAGGCAAACCAACAGGCCATGAATTCTTTCGCCATTTCAATACATGAAGCAAAGACAAATACAGAATTACTATCTTTGTGGCAATAGAAAAAGGTGCTGTAATTTTGGTGCTGAAGAAGATTTCTGAGAGTCTATTGAATAGCAAGGAAATCAAATCAGTCACTACTTAAAGAAAGTAATTCAGGTTATTCATTGGAAGGTCACATACTAAAACTGAAGCTTAAATATTTTGGTCACATAATAAAAAGATGAAACTTATTGGGGGAAAAGAATCTGATGATGGGAAAGATTGAAAGCAAAATGAAAAGCGAATGGCAGAAGATGAGATGGATAGATAGTGTAAGGAAATAATGAACTTGAATAGACTTCAAGAGATAGTGAAGAACAGAAGGGCCTGGTATGTCACATTTCATGGAATCATGAAGATTTGGACATGTCTGAATGATTGAATAACCACAAAAGTGGGTGCTAAGACTCATAGAGTTTTAAGATTATATCATATTAGTCTAGTTTTGGTATCCAGAACTTAAGACATTTTTACAATGACAAGTTAACAGTCTGATGCAGTAAACAGAAAGAAACACATCATTACTGGCATTCTCATTACAGAGACATAAAGAAGTTGCAGAATGAGAAGGTACATCACAGATTCAGTTTAGAAATTTGAACAAAATGATTATTCAGGTTTGTTTCTAAGTGTTCTCAAAAAAGGTAACATTTCGTGGAATTCAATTGATCATCTTTCCTTGAAGTTGTGATCAGCTTATTTAAACAAAAACAACAATAACAACCACCCTATCATCAAGAAAATAGCAGCATTTGCACCAATGTTTGTTTATGCCTCGATGTTGTTCAGTTGTTTCAGTCATGTCCCACTCTTCATGAAAAAACCTTAAAGGTTAACTAGTCCAACTCTGTCATTTTAGAGATGGAGAAAATTGAATCCCAGAGATGTAAGGGATTTGTTCAACATCACACAGGTTCAAAAGTTGTCAAAGTAAGAGCCAGCATTCAAGTTTGATTCTGAAGTCAAATCAACAAGAATTCTATCCTAATGAATAAACTAAGGGTAAACAGTTTGTTAACTACAAGATATATAGAATAAATAGAAGGCATTCTGAGAGGAGAAGATCATATGACTTCAAGTTAAATATTCCAAATAACTAGCTCAGACTGCTGGGCCTGGAGTCAGAAGACTTGAGTTTAAATCTAGCCCCAACCACTTGTTAGCAAATCTTTTAACTTGTTTCTCATTTTCTTCATCTGTAAAATAGAGATAATACAATTATCTGCCTCCCAGGTGTGTTATAAGGATGAAATGAGATAATAATGTATTTTGTGGCAAAGAAAAAAAAAAAGAAAAGAAAAATGTTATGTAGTTGCTTTAAAATTTAACTGTTTAGAGAGAGCAGATAAGCAAAAGATCTCTTGTGCTAGAGTAATTCACCTCAGGTGAAAAGAGTCTGTAACTTCCCATGCTCAGCATTTTGATTTAAAAAAATACATTGCTGAGGTAAATTTGAACTCTTGAGAGTTAAAGGAGTAAAAGAGACAAATCACTAATATTTGGTTTCTAGTACAAGGACTCCTTATGGAATCCATTTTTGGTAGCATTCTTTTTCAGCATCTTCTGTTATTTTTATATAAAATAAGATGGTGTTTCTTTCTTAGTTATCAAGCAGGAACTTACTAAGAAGAGGTATTGGCTTCTGTTTTATAAAGTTTTATAAAGTTATTTTTTTATAAAGTTAATTATCTACATTCATGTTCTTTCACATCTTTTGAATAACTTAAAATCAATTTAAAAGGAATACTATAACATGTATAAATTGAAAATACGGTGAAGCATTGATTTTTTAGAAAAAAATTTTGAATAAATTTTTAAAGTTAAAATTTCAAATGTATATTTTATTGCAATGATTGTTCACTTTGTACCAATGTTAAATGCTTTACAACTTTTATTCCATTTGATCTAGTCCACCCAATCTGCCATAGCATTAAAATAATACAGTGATATATAGTTTTCTCTTCCTACTTGTCTGTTATTTCTTGATCTCCATAGTTGGATCTTCATCCAAACCATGCATTAATCATGGATGTCCCCTAAGAAACTGACCATAGCCCTCTTTTTTCTCCCTCTATACATCTCATTTCATGATCTGTTTAGTTTCCATGCATTCATTTATTATTTCTAAGTGGAGCATTTTTGGATCAATTTATCTAGCCCTAGCCTCTTTTTTGACTTCTAGCTTCATATCTCCAATGTCCTATTGCAATCTCAAAATAATGTTTCATAGACATTTTATACTCAATATGTTCAAAACTGGACTCTTTCTTTTTTATGGAATTTTCCCATCTTCTTACTTTCATATCAATTCTGAAAGCACCACCACTTTGTCAGTCATCCAAGTTCACAATTTAGACATTATCCTGTCCTACCCCTTTAATAACTTCACATATCCAATTTGTTTCAAAGCCTTGTCATTTCTACTTATACTGCATATCTCATATATGCCCCTTATTTCTTTGACTCAGCAACTACATTGGTGCTTGTTTACATAATCATATGCTTCAACTATGACAATAGCCTGATGGTTGGTCTCATTTTCTTTCTAGTCCCCAGTCCAGCCCACCCTCTATTCAGCTGTGAAAATTATTTTCCTACTTTAACCATGTTACTTTTATACTCAAACTCTAGTGGCTTTGTATTACTAATGAAAAATAACAAATACTCAATTTGGCTTTTAAATCCCTTTATAACCTAGATACTTCCTAAATTTCCAGACTTCTTAAACCTTACTTCTCTGCCCTTCGCCTGAATATTTTATGATCCACTGATATAGAATGTCTTGTTTAAGAAACAACAAGGAGGTCAATCTTCAGACTGTGTAATATCCCTGGGCATCTTCCATACCTGGAAGACTTTCCCTCCTCATGTCTGTTTCCTTGCTTCCTTCAAGAATCAGCTCAAAATTTCTCCATCTTTTACTAGAGACTTTTGTAGATCCCACTCTTCTAATGTCTACTACCTCCACTGTCTTTATTTTCTCTCTGTGCTTTCCTCTAATACACTTTTTGTACATAGTTGTCTGAATGGTTTCTCTCCATTAGAATGTTCTTTGAGGGAAGAGGCTATTTTTGCCTTCCTTATATCTCTTGTGCTCATCACAGGTCTTAGCACATAGTAATATCTTAATAAATGTTTATTGACTGACTCACTGTAACTATTATTTTAAAACAGCTACTAACCATATCATCATAATTATACCTAGACAAGAAACTGCTTATAATACTCATATAATAGATTTATATGGATCCCCAAATTTTACAGCATTTATTTTACTACTCTTCATTCAGTTTATCATTTTATTCTTACCCTCTCAAATAGAAGACCAATATACTAAAACATTCTCAAAATTTCATATCAGCTGCTGAAGCAGAATTTGGCAAACAGCAAATGCAATATAAAACATTTCTGAGATTAGTGAAGAACAATTATAACATTCCAATTCTATTAAAGAATCATTCCACTAGAGAAAAAAAAAATCTAAATAATGCAAGTAATTTTTAGCATATTGCAAAAGAAAGAAACAAAGATTGATGTTATGTTGAATTTATTATTAGACACATTGTATCAAATTATCTTTTTGAATGTTAATAAATTTGCTTTTCATTTTTTCTTCCAATTTAATAAAGTCTTTTCTTTGGAAATCATCAACCCCCTTTTAGAAAATAAAAATAAACAATGTCCTTCCCAAAAACTATGAATTAAAAAACATCATATTGAGTAGGGGAGGTCTATCATTGTGGATTGGCCATTATCCTAATAAAATGTAAGATTTTGAGGCAAAAATCTATTTTCCTTTTTAAGTCAAAGAGAGCTAGCAGGTGAACAGGAGGTAACTTGAAAAATAATGGCTGCTATTTTTTGCCAATCATTTGATCAAAAAATTTAGTTCTTAAGGATATGGTTTTTAAGATCAATTGCTTGTGAAGTTATATTTATATATTAAGCATGCAGGCTGTCAGTCCTAAAGACTGCCTAGGAGTCATTGTATTAATTCCAGGGAACAATAAATTTCATAAGCAGCAAGAAAGTAAAAGCTGGTAATGTTCAGTGGATTCTTTAGAAAACAGCAATTTTTTCAGATTCCAGGTTGTCACCAATCTCCCTTCAGTGTAGGTTTATGCTTGAAAAAGCATATGGATATTCATCAGCACATAGGCACAGACCCATATATAAATAAATTAATCTACTCTCCTTCATAGCTAGATTGCGCCTCCTGCTGGACTCAGAGAGTAATTACATTATTCTCTTTGGAATAACAAGGCAGTTTGATTCTAAAATACCATAATTTCATACAGTCCTAAACTTTTCTGCAGAAAAAAGGGTAAATATAAAGGAGGGAACTTTTATTTTCAGCTAGATACATTTAGAAAAGGCAACGACATGAAAAAAGTATATTACTGAAGGTAAGCTGACTTGTTAAAAACTATTTATAGTTATGAACAATAAGATTAAAAAAAGAAAATACTGTACATATTTATAGTACTTTTCTTCTGAGGAGGAAATAACTAAAAGGAGACAATGCCCAGAAGATCAAAGTGTACATTAAGTGGTTGACCATTTAGAGATTGATTTAAATGACATAGGATTTTGCTTAAAATTAATCCAAAACAACGATAAAGGCACAAGCTACTTGCTGCAAAAGATTCAGGCAATCTCCCTCCATACAATTCACTGGGGGTACACCCTAAGAATATACCACTAAGAGGCAATGGCTCACATGTTCTCAGTCAACTTGTGGTGGTAAAATTGAAGGTAAATCTTATGAAAAACTAAACTACTTTCCAGGAAATGTTTATATTATCTTTTTAAAGAGAAATAACCTATTTATTACAAGTAAGGGTTGATAGTCTGAAGAAAAATATTGTGTTTCATTAACTATCATTACATCACTGTATCTGATCACAGGTGATTTGGAAATCTTATTGTTTCATTGCATGAGTAAGTTACAGACCCTATCACGAGCTCTGAAACCTACTGGTATGGGACACTCAATAAGCCTTATTAATCAGAGTACCTATTCATTCAATAAAACACTACAATGATTTTACTTTTTCATTTACACAATGAGCAACTAAAACAATTTAAAAGCTGGTAGCGTCAGAATGATAATGTAATTGCCCAGCCAAAAAGACAGCATGCACCTGAATAGAGAACAATAGCAATAAAAATGCAGTTTGGCACAAAAGCAATGGCATAATTGTCTTACTTTTTTCCTTGGAACGCTCTGCTGAAAAAAAAAAAAGATGAAATGAATATGAGTAATTACTACCTCAAGAAAGAGAAAACCAATCTATTAAAATGAGAAGACATATTTTTCTTTTTTAAAATACTATTTGTCTTTTTTTCCTCCTTTCTCCCTTCCTCCTCTTGTTCTTTTCTTCTTTCTTTCTTCCCCACTTCCCAATGCCAAGTGATTTTGTTTGAAGAAGATCCTGCCCAATTATGTAAACTATTTCTCTTTCTCTCTGTCTCTCTGTGTCTGTGTCTGTCTGTGTCTGTGTTTTTGTCTCTCTCTCTGTAAATACATAAAATTATACAAGAAACTAATATTTAAATAAAATTGTTGAAAGCCGATCATCAAATATTGAAATGCAGTTATCAAGATTTATTTTTTAAAGCTCACAGACTCTGAATTAAGAATTTCTTTATATTTTCCATAAGGAAACTGATGCAGAGAAGATCCAAGTTATTTGCCCAAGGTCATATGACACATATTCAAATGTTTCCTAGACTTCAATTTATGTAGTATTAGAAATATATAACTTTCTCCAGTATGTTTTAATGTGTGATGAAGTCCTTTGGGTGACTTTTATAGCATTATTATATTTAAACTTGTAGTAACTTTGAAATTTTCTAGATAAGGAGGACAAAGTTTTTTGCTAAAGTATTCCTTTATATTCTTAAAATTTATTGAGGAAACCCTTCAAAGAACTTTTGTTTACATGGATTACATATGGAACTGTGCTGCCCAGATTTCAACAGGACACATTTTTAAGTTTATTCTGTATTATTATCATTTTCTCCACTGCTTCCATAAGTATAGACAATCACAAAATAATAATATAAGCTCTAATTTATAGCATTTGCCAATTTCTGAAAGTTAAAAGCTCCCACTGAAAATTTAACAGCACAAGCAAGTACAACCCCTGGAGATATAAATCTGTATTTACCACATTAGAAATGAAAAGATCTTCTTCTTATTATTATTGCTATTTGATCCTTATAATAAACATTATCATGAAAATAAATTTGTCTTTGAAGATTCCCTGAAAGAATCTTGGCAGCAGCAATAGGTCCCAGAATCCTTCAGTGACAACCACTGTTCTAGAACGATCTCATTATATACAATTCACTTGCCAAGGGGTCTCACAGGTAGTTATTTAGAGAGTCAGGATTTGAACTGCAAATTGATGATCAGAATAGATTATCATATTAAAAATTCAGATACCCCTAAAAATTGTACTTTTCTGTCTTGCTTACAATTAACACTGCCCCTAGCTTTCCTTTCATTTCCTCATTTTTTTAAATTTTTTTAAAATTTTTTTTAAATTTTATTTTTTTTATTTTATTTGCATAACATATGTGTGGGTAATTCTTCAACAATAACCCTTACATAGCTTTCCGGTACAAATTTTTCCCCAACTCCCCACCCCTCCCCTAGATGGCAGGATATCCACTACATGTTAATTATGTTAAAATATTGGCAAATCGAATATATGTATAGATATTTCCAAACTTGTCATTGTTGTGCAAGAAAAATCTTATCTACACAAACGATATATCAGATAAAGGAAACACAATGTAAGCAAACATCAATCAAGGAGTATGAGAATGTTATGCTGTGGTCCACATTTCACATCCCTCTCTCTGGGTGTATATGGCTTTCTTCAGTGAACAATTGGAGGTGGTTTGAAACATTTCATTGTTGAAGAGAGCCATGTCCATCAGAATTGATCTTCATATAGTACTGTTGTTGCCGTGTATAATGATCTCCTGGTTCTGCTCATTTCACTCAGCATCAGTTCATGTAAGTCTCTCCAGGCCTCTCTGAAATCATCTTGCTGGTCATTTCTTACAGAACAATAATATTCCATAATATTCATATACCATAATTTATTCAGCCATTCTCCAATTGAAGGGCATCTATTCAATTTCCAGTTTCTAGCCACCACAAAAAGGGCTGCCACAAACATTCTTGCACATGTGGGGCCTTTTCCTTCCTTTATGATTTCTTTGGGATATAAGCCCAGTAGAAATACTGCTGGATCAAAGGGTATGCACAGTTTGATAACTTTTTGAGCATAGCTCCAAATTGTTCTCCAGAATGGCTGTATCCGTTCAGAGCTCCACCAACAATGCATCAGTGTCCCAGCCCTCCCACATCCCCTCCAACATTCATCATTAATCATTTCCTCATTTTTGATGGAGACCTTTACCCTGTTCTAATTGCTTCTACCATTTATGAAAAGGAAGGAACCCATGGGTATTTGGATGGTACTTCCACTTACCCTTGAGGATGGGAAAAGGCCAGTAAGGTCTACAGAAATAACTTTTTTCAATTTAAACATAGGCACATTTCCATAAGCGATAAGAGATGTATAATTATGTTGCTAGAAAAAACTTTGGATAATTTAGCATGGACCAAACTAGGGAGGCAAATATTAAATTGTAAATTGTAAATCTTTCTTGATAGGCTCAGGAATAATTGGACCTTAGCATTCAGATGAGATTTACTTCATAGAAATTATCTTTTCCTTGAAAAGCATCTGAGAGAAGGTCATAAGGTAATAGAATCACAGAAATTTAGAACTGGATAGGACTTCAGAGGTCATCTAAGCTAACTTTGGCAATGTTCATTCTGCCCAGTGATTTACCATTTGTAAGGGAGGATACAATTAATATGAATTCATTCCTAAACATTTTTCTGTTTAATATTATCAAAGTCATTTTAGTGGAGAGCAACAAAATGGTAAAAGGAATGAAAATGTATGGGCAGTTCAGCAAGATTTACCATGATTAATAAAAAGCATAACCATGAAAGATAGGTCATCTAAGTAGCAAAATGGTATGATTTAAAGAATAGCAGCAAAAAGATTCTGTTCTGATCACACTTGAAATTCCCATTCTCTGTTAATTTTTTTTTTTTTTTTTTGCTTTTTTTTGCAGAGGCAATTGGGGTTAAGTGACTTGCCCAGGGTCACACAGCTAGGAAGTGTCTGAGACCAGATTTGAACTCAGGTCTTCCTGACTTCAGGGCTGGTGCTCTAACCACTGCGCCACCTAGCTGCCCCTCTCTGTTAATTTTTAAGGCACTCTGAAACATTTGTAATTAATTGTGTTGATATGGGGAAATGTTAACAACATATTACTGTGAATTACTTTATCTGATCAACCCATTTCTAAATGTTGTCACCTGGGAGAAACAAGGACCCAAAGAGAAGGAAATACAGTGCCATACAAAAAATAAGTATTTAATAAATATTTGTTGAATTAAACGGAATTTATATATTGAACTTTGAATAGGGGAAGGATAGGAAAAAATGTTGATCAAGGTCACCAGTAATCTTTGTTGTAAATCTTTAAATTAAGAGATATTTTGGATGCTTTCTCTTAAAAGTGTTGAAGATGTTGAATTATTAACAATTAATAGTAACCTTTAACTAGAAATGGAAAATTATCTTCATTCTATAGATATAAACCCATATCTCCTACAAATCATTGAACAAAATTAACCAAGCTTTCTAATCAGGTGTTGGTGATACAGGTTTGGCAGTTGATGAGGTATAGGAGATAGTGATATTAAAATGGAACACACAACAGGAGATATTTGTTTTCACAGAAGTTTAGATGAATTAAGAAAAAATAAATGATTCTTTACTCATTAAATGTTTTAATATTAATCAATTTCTACAGATTAATAAATTTCTATAATCTAATTTCTCCCTATTCTATGAATTATTGTCTACTGGTGAAATATGGAACCTGTTTTCAAAAACAAGGTTCAGAGAGTTTTTAGGAAGTATTTCATAGACTTTTAGGATCACACATCTAGTATAGGAAAGGTTAATTAATTCAACTCTTTCATTTTATATATACATATAAAAACTGAGACTTAGAGAGATTAATATTTTAGGGAGTAAGCTGCAGAGCAAAAATTCAAATCCAAGTCTTCTAAATAGAATCAGCATTATTTCTACTATACTTCTTGCTGTTCACCAGAAGTTTTCATTACAAATCTCATACATTTTGTAAGCATTAATCTACCCTATTAGGGCAATTAGATGCCTGAGGAGATAAGAGCATTGGGCCTGGAGTCAGGAAAACCTGAGTTCAAATCTGACCTCAGGCACTTAACTAGCTGTGTGACCCTGGACCACTTTTTCCTCACTTTCCTCATCTGTAAAATGAATTGGAGAAGGAAGTGACAAACCACTGTAAGATTTTGGCCAAGAAAACTCCAAATGAGATCACAAAGAATAAAATATGACTGAAGCAGTGGAACAGCAATTTACTTCCTCTTATTTGCTGCATTTATATTTTATAGATATGTCCTCTAATAATAAATTATGGATAAACATTCTTCTAATTTTTAATAGGCATTAATTAATAAATTTTCTATACATTAAATCTAATTCTAAGATCCTAGATGACAGAGGTTATTCATGATCTAATAGTGATTGAAGAAATGCCTTTTACTTTATGGACAAGCATTAATAGGCTATGTGCATTGTCTTGATAGATCTTTGTTCATCACTACTACCTGTTTTTATTTCTAATATAGATTTGAAATAATAAATATGATTTCTATGTATCCAACATACTTAGATAACTTTTAATCTCTTCTATATATCAAAACTAATCATGAACTCAAAGAAAGCAGCTAGATGACAAAGATTTCCATAGGAATCCATAGGAATGCCAAATTGAATTTTGCTCAGGCAGTGAGAGTCTTATAATAGCCTCTTCTGGGAAGCTTGTGTGTATCACAGGTTTTTATGCCCATTGGGTGCCAGGATCTTTTTCTGGTGAAGACAAAGAAATTTGTGTCCCCTATCACAGGTGGCCTTCAAGTAAGTTGAATGCCTACTCACGGGAAGCTATAGCAAGGGTTCCTGCTCATCAGACTCAATGATCTCTGAGGTATGGTTTAACTCTGGGATTCTATGATCCCATGAAAGGTTCTGACTGTGTATAATAAAAATTGGGAAGAAAAATTGAGATAAGCAGCTGAAAACAACTTAGGGAGGACCAAAGCAAAAGTAAGACAGATGTAGTGAAGACAGGCTATAAGTTTTCCTATAGCTGATTTTATTCCCAGGTGAACTAGAACTGTCGCTCATCTATGGTAACATTTACGATTGGTAGAAAATCAACTTGTAAAAAACATTATACTTTTATAGTAATACAAGACAAATATTTATTAGAGAATGCTTATTTGTCAAGCCTGCACTTCCTTGAGACATGCCTGGCAGAGTAGGGTTTTACTTTCCTTTTTTGATGCTAAATATTTTACTTTTCATAAGTTCTAACTTAGAACCTTCTTTTCAGTTCATTCACTGTTGGTGTTTTAGATTATTCCATAAAGTAGAAGTAATAATTTTTGATGTTCTTAGTTTAGAAAGAAAAAAATGAAATATTCTTTTTCCTTACCATCTGCTGTCTTCGTTATCTTAGAGCCTGAAAACAGAGAGACATACCTTGTTCAGCAGACAGATGTTATAAATCAGAAGCTGATTAAATCAAACTTAAAATGTTCTCACAAAGCATACTGCATCATTTTCCAAGGAAAAAAAAAACAGTATTAAATGCAAGTACTATATTTCTGGGAGGGGGAGGGATAAAAGAGGTTTAACACAGCTAACTTTTTCTAAAAGAAAAGGACTGGGTAATTTAAACATCTGCAACATAAATATAATAATAAAAATCAAATGTCATTCAAATAGTTTTTGCATAGACATAATCTCCTTGTTAGAGGAACATGCTAAAATAGTTATTAACATGATCTGTGATCAAGTTGATGATATTCATGGATGGAAGTCAAGCAAAGAATGAAACAAGAGTAATGTTTGAAAAAAATGTCTTTGTTGCCAAATTTATGAACATTTTTTTCAAAGGTCTAGTTATTAGCAAATATTTTCCTTATCTTCTTTATTCATTAACCTATATGTATTCATCCATATGCATTTACCTATATAATCAACATACTTCACATTCAGAAAATATTAAGTTCTGTTTTCGTGAAAAACCTAAGTTGGGAGGAAAAGAAGTGAATGTTGACAGAACATGAAAGCAATTACATTGATTATAGTAAATGACTATACATGGGATTCAAGTGGGAGTCCTTTCTATTTGAAGTTCTGTATTTCATAGGATGATAGGGTCACAGTGATAAAATTGGAAAAAGCAGTAGAGATAATTGGATTCCGCCAACCTCCTCATTTAAGAAAATAGAAGTCCAAAAGGATAAAGTCACTTGTCTTCAGACCTACCCCTTGAAAAGAAACAAATGGTTCAAGGATGCAAATGAGTAATTTTCAAAAGATAAAATCCAAGAAATCTATAACCATATAAAAATATTCTAAAAAACTAATAATTAGATAAATACAAATGCAACAGATATCCATCTGTTTGTTTAAGATGACAAAGGATGGCAGCAACAAATCTTAGAAGTGCTGGGAGAAAGCAGGCACCATTGTTTTGTTGATTGATCTGCGAAATGATTTAGGCATTGTGGAAATGAATTTAGATTCATGGCCCCAAAGTTAACAAATGTGTATATACTTTGATCCAACTTATGCCACTATTAAGTCAATGTTCCAAAGAGATAAAAGAGGAAGCGATCTTATATGTACAAAACTATTTAAAGCAGCTCTTTTTGTTGAAATTCAAAATTGGAAATCAAGTAAGTACCTGCTTGTTAGGGAATAATTAAACAAATTATGGGATGTTAATGTGATAGAATATTACTGTGACTTGGGAAATGACAAAATAGACAGAAAAAAATCAAGAAAACCTCTATGATCTGATTAAGAGAAAAGTGAACAGAACTAGAACAATTTACGTAATGACAATATTTTTAAGAAATGTAACTTTGAAACATTTTAGAAATCTGATTAAAGAAATAATAAACCATGAGTCAGGAGGACTGAAGACTATTCATATCATTCACCTTCTGCCAGATAGGTAATAAACTTAAAATCCAGAATGAGATTAGTATATTTAGACACAGCAAATCTGGGAAATTGTTTTACTGGACTATATGTATTTATTGTTATTTTAAAACTACATCATTTTATTGAGAGAGCAGTGGGGAAAAAGAAATAATAGATGTGTGCAAAACATATTTTTTTAAATAAATTATAGGTCTTTCTTCCCTCTCCCCATATTGGGAAAAATAGAGTTAAGTTGTTTCCCCATGAATTTTATTGTTTAAACTTTTTTTGTTCCTTTTTTTGTTACCTCATCTACAACTGTATTTTAATATTCTCAGAAAATGATTGAAACATCTTTAGGAAATTCTTCAAGAAAGTTAGGTACTATTTAGTTATAAACCAAGGTCCCTAAAGCAATTACATTAATTTTTAGCCTAAAGAAATCGTGGTTAAAGAAATGACATGGTTTGTTTTAATTTTTCTAAAAAAGAATGAACCCAGAAAAATGTCATAATATTAGCAAATAATAGGATATTCTACATTAAGAATAATATGTTAGGAGCCAAAACTATATTATAAAACAGTAGATATCTGACTCTTCTTTAGAGTAGAGTGAGGATACTAAGCAATTAATCACCAACAATTTATTAAGCCCTTACTATATGCTAAACACCTACATAAATGCTGAGGATATAAAAAGTAAAAGTGAAACCAGATGTTGCTCACAAAGAACTCACATTTTAATGGGTTTGAGAGTGAGATACAGTCTGTGAATATAAATGACAATTATAATTGATAAAATATGATCTTGGAAGAGGAAGCAATAGGTGTTATATGATGAAATAAAGGTGGGAAAGGCCTCTGCAGAAGAGGGAATTTTGAGCTGAATTTTCAAGAAGGCCAAGAAAGTCAGAAAACAAAGTTATGAAGGGAGAAAATTTTAGACATGAGAGATAGTCAGTCCAAAGGCAAAGACATGGGAGTATCACATACAAGGCAAAGCACAGAGAACAGTATAGTTGAATATCAGAATTTTTGAAGGGAAGTAAAATGCTAAGAAGACTAAAAAGGTAGGAAGAGGTTACGTTGTGAAGAGTGACAAACATAAAATTTTATACTTATTCTTGGATATAAAATGGCCTACTGGAATTTAATGAGTAGGAGCATGGTCAGACTTGTATTTGGAAAAGTACTTTTGCCATCTGTGTGAAGCACAGATTGAAGTGAGTGAGATATGAGGCAAGGAGACCAGTTAAGAAAATTATTACAATAGTTCAGGTAAGAAGTGGTACGTGCTGAACTAGAGTGACTAAGTAAATGCAGAAAAGGAGATTTATAAAAGATGCTTTGAAAATACAAATAATATAGTTTGGCAACTGGTTGGCTATATGGGGAGAGTGATAGGCAGTGAGTATGACATTGAAGTTATGAATGTGGTTGGTTGAAAGAGCTTTAAAATCCATAAATATGATAGGAAACTTTAGAAGAGGGGTGGACTTTGGGGGGAAAGTTAATGATTTTTGTTTTGCAAATATTAAATAGACTACATAAAATTACTGTAAATTAATAATCTGAGATATGTTATGTGATGGCTTTTATTATTCATGCCACTGTTTCCTTCCAGTAGTAAGAATAGTGTTTTGCATTTAACATTTTTGTACAGAAATGAAAGCATGCAACAGATTTTGAGGTTAGTGTCAGATACATGACGGAACTCATTGAGAAAATGAGAAAAATAAAATGAAGAAATTTAAACATATAAATCATGAGCCTGCCAAACAAAATCAAATAATTCAATAAGTACATTTTACTTTCCCTGAAATATAAAGGAGATAGTAAGATCTACTTCTAATGTAATCATGTCCTATTAATCTATACAGAACATCTTGTTATTTTGGCAGATGTCACAAGAGCATCATTTTTATGCAAACATAATATCTGAGAACCTCAAAAATACTATTTTTGAAAAAGCAAGTATTATAAACTACCAGTGGATATTTCAAATAGCTACTAAATACATATGTTATTAAATTCCAGTATGGCTCCTCAGCACTCTTCTGCAGACTTTCCAAAATAAAGGCTTTGTGTGTGTGTGTGTGTGTGTGTGTGTGTGTGTGTGTGTGTGCTTTTATAACTCCTGGTCAAAAAACTAAACAACAGGCTTTGATTAGGAAGGTAAATATCTAGTAAATGTAAATAAAAGCAGCACTTTGATCTCAAGCTGTTTAATTCATCATGGATAATCATTCCACTTTAGCAATTACTCAAATATAGTCTTAAAAATTAGCAAGAATTACCCATGGAAATGTTGATTTTCATGAAAGGCAATAGCAATAACAAAGTTAACCTCTTTAGAGCCTACTAAACTGAAGGAAAAATGTACATTTCACAGTACTGATGATTTTAAGACTATTTGTAGTGAGGAAGAGCCAAAATTTGAAAATCACAGATAGAGTTGTCCCAATTTGGACAAAGTCCCCAGATTCTAGAATTTTTCAGGAGTTTTCCATTTACTAGGTACTTCTACCTTTGTATTGCATTAACACCAAAAAGTTGCTTATTGAAAGCTAAGGACCCAATAATGTCAACTATTTTATCTTATTGCTTTTGTTACTTGTCTTTTTAGGTCCAGGATTTGTTTTTCAAGACATTTGTACCAAATGGGCACATTATAATAACTCACTGGGCAAACTATGTATATCCAGAGCTTCTTAAGAAACAAGAGATCAGTTATTAGTACTGGATGCACAGATAGCAAAGCAGGAGAGGCAACAAGCCAGTGCACTCCTGGTCATACACAGCAAGAAATGTAGCAATGAAGACAAACTCAAAATTCATATATTTTATGATTGATTCTGGTCCACAAATTCATCTAAATTTTTGAGTGGAGGTTATTGTTAAGTCTCACACAGTTTTTGATTACTCCTTCAAAGTCAGAAGAGAGCCTTGAAATAGTCTAATGTTAACAACTGAATTGTTCATTTTTATGTAATAAAGATGGAGAGACCCAGAGAAATATGTAAGAAATTGAACAGGAAGGCAAAAATAGACCAAAGGAGCCCAATTTCATAACTCCTAAAATGAACACAAACTACTTTGGTTTTTCTGATGGCAAAATTGACTAAAATATTTCATTCCTGTTGCTGAATCAGAATTGTCAAAAACTGGGACAAGACAAACTATCAACCTATAGCACTGGTTACTAAGGAATTGAAAACTTTTAATTCATCCATTGGAAGAATGAGTGACTAAGGGAGCTAAAATAAAAACAAGAACTTCATGTTTAGGAAGTATCTCTAAATCAAGAAAAATCATAACATAAAATGCTCATGTTTATGAATACAATTTAAATATATAATATTTAATATAATATTAAATAAATTTAAATAAAGCCCACAGAAACTTTTTATACTTTCATTGCCATTTCCATAACTGAAAACATAATCGCTCAGGTTCCACTTTTCCCAAATCTAACATGATGAATTCCTGTTTCTCAAAGTCATCTTTATCTCCTCCTCTATTCTCTGACTCAATTATCCTAAACATATGCAGTTCTCTTTCCCAAATGCTAGGAGAGAAAAGAAGGGAACATATGTAAATGCTTTCATTATTTCAGTTTCTCAGAAAAGGCTTATTCTTGTGAAAGTCTTTGTTGAATATATGGATTCCTCCTGTCCTCTGTAATTGGAAGAGATTGAAATAGAAAAAATAAAATATGTTTCCTTAGGTAGCTCTACTACATATATAATTTTACACTAACTACACTATTAATTATTGCCTTGTTCTTCATTTTCCAGTTTTACATAAGCAGAGTATAATTCTGCAGATATTAGATATTATGCAAAATCTCAATGTAAGCTCCATAATGTAAAAGACATGATTTGTTTATTTGATTGGAATGTGCCAAAATTCCATTACAATAGAAATGGTAATTGTCTAAGTTGCAATAAACATCCTAGAATGGTGTGATTTTACTTGATTGTTCAATCCTTTCATATTTTATACATGTCTGTATGCCCTATCTCAATATTTATAAAAAAAATTGACTCCTCTCTTTGAAAAGGAAAAGAACAACAAACATATAACTTTATATTAAGAAATATAAAAGAAAGGGGAAAGGAGGAAGTAAAACATGGCTATATGTTATTTGTGGCTGACAAGTAAGAGAAGGGGGTTTGGTTAGTGCTAATGGGAGATATTAAATGAGTTAAGATGCAAGGATTCCCGTGTAGTTTGTATAGTTAATATATTTAAGAGTAGACCTAAACTTATGGAATGAGGATTTGGGAAAAAAAATTGCATTCTTTCCCTGTGTCTCTGGAAAAGGTTTCATCTATCTTAGAAAATGTTTCTCTTCTAAACTGAAATACAAAGACATTTGTCATGCAAGACTAAATAAATGCTATAAGATTTCCTGAAAATTGTGTCCATGAAGAATCTGAGAGTCCAAACTTAGGAGCACTGTAGAACATCAACTTTATTCTTTCCTGTTTTTGAATGTTAGGAAAAAAAAATGTAAAAATGAAAATGAAGCTCTGGATACTGGTTTTCTGTTAATGTTAGGAATTAACCATCAAAAAACTAAACCTGCATGTCCCAGAAGATAAACTGAATGAAAATGGTCCTTAGCTTTTAATCTTTATTTGTTAGCGGCTGAATAATTTATTTTTCTATTACCCATGTTTTATTATGATTATTTGTGCCATTACTAATTAGAAATTAGTAACATGTAGTGGATATCCTGCCATCTGGGGGAGGGGTGGAGAGTAGGGGGGGAAATTTGTAACAGAAAGATTTGTCAGAGTTAATGCTGAAGAATTACTCATACATATGTTTTGCAAATAAAAAGTTTTAATAAAAAAAAACTAATTAGAAGTTAGTATTTCTCCTGAAAGACTGAAAGTTCGATGAAGACTGCAACTGTTACTTCCTTAATACCTAATTCTATTTTTTAAATTTTAGAACAATTCCAACATATAGCATATAGTACACACTTAATAAAGGTTTCTTAAATGAATTAATGTTTTACACATTAATTTCAAGATAGATTTTTATAATATATAAGAATTATGCTTAATTACCTTCCTTCTTTTCTTCTTTTTTAGATGTTGCTGAAAAAATAAAAAAAGAAGATTGTTAAGACATGTTCAAATAAAAAAAATCACCTTTTCCTTGAAGTTTGAAGTCAGCATTTTAAGGAGCACTGAATGAATATTTAATGAGTCACTCACTTAGAATTACTACACAAAAATAAACAAAAATATCCTTTCATAAAATTTAGAAGTAATACAGACTTTAAAATATAAACATTAAGAAAATCATAAGATATGTTTGTGACAAGTCCTATAATTAAGCTTTGTAGAGCTTTGTTCAAAAGATAAGAGTAGAAGATAAACTTTTGTGCAGCTCAAGCTAAAAGAATTAATATCACCTCTGGAGAGTTAATAGGAGCACTAAATATGTCTGTTCATATAAATGGAATGAAATAAAAAGTTGAAAAAAAGGACCTCTTTAAAAATTGTCATAATTATTAGCCTACAAACATTGAAACAATAGTATATCTCATGCAAAAAGTAAAATCTTTATTTCTTCATGAAATTACAGATGAATAGACTAGGACTCAGAGATAATATCAATTTTTAATCAGAAAGTCTGAGAAATTTTGACTGAAATTTAATATCTTCTGAATTTCAGTTCCTTATGAAAAGGGAAAAAAACTATACTTCAACTTCGATTCTTTAAATAATAATGTATTTGGGGAAAAGGTATATTTTATTTTTTCCTCTTTTTAAAAAATAAATTTTAAAAAATTTCTCCAGTTTCATGTAAAAACAATTTTTAACATTTATTTTTAAAACTTTGACTTTTAATTTCTCTCCCTTTCTCCTTTGCTCTCTCCCAATGAGCAAACAAGAAATTCAATATTTGTTACACATGTTGTCGTGAAAAATATTTTCATAATAGTCATGTTGTAAAAGAAAACATATACCCAAAAAAGAAAACCTCCAGGAAAAATAAAGTAAAAAAAAAAATAGCTTCAATCTGTATTCAGACACAATTGGCTCTTTCTTTCTCTCTCTCTCTTTTTTTTTTTTTTTTGGCTGAGGCAATTGAGGTTAAGTGACTTGCCTAGGGTCACACAGCTAGGGAATGTTAAGTATCTGAGACCAGATGTGAACTCAGGTCCTCCTGACTTCAGGGCTGGTGCTCTATCCATTGCGCCACCTAGCTGCCCCAATTGGCTCTTTCTCTATAAAAAGATAACATTTTTCTTCATAAGTCCTTCAGAGTTGTCTTGGATCATTGTATTGCTGAGAATAGCTAAATCATTTACAGTTGGTCATCTTATAATATTGCTGTTACTTTATACAAAGTACATTTCACTTTATATCCAATGCTTATGGAAGTCTTTGCAGGTTTTTCTAAGAGCATCTTGTTCATTATTTCTTATAAGGCAATAGCATTCCATCATAATCACATACCACAATTTATTCAGCCATTCCCCAATTGATGGACAACCCCTCAGTCTCCAATTATTTGCCCCCAGAAAAGAGGTGGTATAAATATTTTGTACAAATAGGTTATTTTCCTTTTTTAAAATCTCTTTTGGGAGACAGACCTCATAATGGTATTGCCAGGTTATGATTTTATCACTCTTCAGACATCATTCCAAATCGCTCTATGGAATGGTTGAATCAGTTCACCAGTGCTTCATTATTGTCCCATTTTTCTAACATCCCCTTCACCATTTGTCCCTTTTCTGCCTTATTAGTTTATCCAAAAGGTATGAGATAATGCCTTAGAACTGTTTTAATTTATATTTCTCCAATCAATAGTGTTAGAATATTTTTCATATGACTCTAGATAGTTTTGATTACTTCATCTGAAAACTGTTTATATCTTTTGATCATTTCTCAATTGGGCAATGGCTCTTTTGTTTTTATAAATTTGCCTTAGTTCTATATATGTTTAAGAAATGAGGTCAAAAGCCTATTTTAAAAAGATATTGGATTAAGAAGGTTTCTAAAGAATTCAAAATAGTTTTATATACACACTACAGAATGACTATATATTTTGTGTCTTTAATTTAAAAAGTAGTATAATAAAAATGTGGTGCAAATCTTTACTACTATTTGTTCATTTGACAAAACATTAAACTTCCAAGAACAATTAGCTGAAGGATAATCATATATTGCAGACAGTGTCAACTGCCCTTTTCTCTTTTGCTAAAAATCATGGTATGTGCTACAAAAAGTAACTGAATGGAAATTATATGCTGAAAAATAAATGGTGTGATGATTAGCCTAAAATTATAAAGCCTAGAATAAGGAATATGAATTATCTTTGATAGCCTGGGGCACTAATGATAAGGGAATCAATTCTATGCCCCAGAAGAATAAGTTGAAGGAACTGGAGATATTTAATATGTACAAAAAATTACTTAAGGGGTATGTCAGAAGTCTTGAAATATTTGTAACATTTTTATGTGAAAAGAGATTAGATATCCTCTGTTTAGATCTAGAAAACTATCCTAGAATCAACATGTAAAAGCTACAGAGATCAAGATTTGAGCTAGATATAAGAAAATACTGCCTAATAATTTGAGATATTCAAAAGTGAGTGGATACTTTATATCCAAAAGTTCAAGTGGCCATGAACATAAACAAGAATTTATCGATGTTGACTTTTAAATATGCATTAGATGATCACTTATCAAAAATATTAAACAGGGATTGGAGTAGATGGCACTTTTGATCCTTTCCTACTCTAGTATTCTACAATTCTATATCAATCTGTTTCACTTAAATTGCTCATGTCTAGTGCAGAGAACATTTTTGTTTAGCAAAAAAGAAAAGTAACATATAATACCTTTTAAAGAATCAGAACATTATTTTCTCTGCAAATATTTCCTGAAAATCATGTTCTTTACTCATAGGAAAAGTTAGTTCCTTTAACAAATTTCCATTTTACCATTTTTTGAAGGGCAAAAGAACTAGGTGAGTGAAGATGATTTATAAATGTTTGAAGACCAATCCACTGGTATAAAGTCTACACAAAGAGGAAGCATGTGATACTAAAATGTTTCCAAGTGTTTGGCAAAACTTTTTGAGTCTTTAAAATAAAGCCTTAGCTATTAACATCCCACCCCAAAAGTTTTTTTTTTATTTTTCACTTTTTCCCCACTTATCTGAGTTCTTATTTTTGAAGTTTTTCTTTATTCTTTCAATGTTCAGTTCTCTTATCATTCAATATTGAAATGAATTGAAAGTTAGGATCTCAAGTTAAAAGGACTTTGCATCAGAACTGGTATCAGGTTTTGTTTGTTTTTCTGGGGTTCTGAGCAAATTGAATAATACTTCACTTTTTTTGAAGGCAGCTAGAGTTACAATGGATAGATTCCTAAACTGCAAAATAGAAAGACCTGAATTCAAATTCTATCTTGGATAAGTGTGTGACCTTGAGCAAGTCACTTCTCTCATGTATATGTCTGTATGTATGTGTCTCTTGTAATTCCCACATATATATATATATTTATATATTTATATATTTTTTCTCTACCTGAAAATTGTATTATGTTATGTGTCATCAGAATTTGTTAGATAGATATAGCTCTCAATTTCTGGGATTACAATATACAGTATCCATTTGGCATTTATAGGAGCAAAATCCTAGGGGCAGATGGTTAATCCTAAAATGTTATATATATATATATATATATATATACATATATATATATATATGTTGATATAGATCTATCTATCATCTATCTACAAATTATGTTTTTCTCAAGTTATGCCATAGTCTCCAAATATTGGCATATCATATGAAAAAGAAAAAAACTAAATAAATCTTTATTATACTGTTTAAAAATGTATTCCATGCAAATTAAGACAACTCTGAAATACCACTATACACCTGTCAGATTGGCTAAAATGACAGGAAATGATAATGATAACTGTTGGAGGGGATGTGGGAAAACTGGGACACTGATACATTGTTGGTGGAACTGTGAACGTATCCAACCATTCTGGAGAGCAATTTGGAGCTATGCTCAAAAAGTTATCAAACAGTGCATACCCTTTGACCCAGCAGTGTTTCTACTGGGCCTATATCCCAAAGAGATTTTAAAGGAGGGAAAGGGACCCACATGTGCAAAAATGTTTGTGGCAGCCCTTTTTGTAGTGGCAAGAAACTGGAAATTGAAAAGATGCCCATCAATTGGAGAATGGCTGATTAAATTATGGTATATGAATGTTATGGAATATTATTGTTCTGTAAGAAATGACCACCAACAGGAGGATTTCAGAGAGGATTGGAGAGACTTTCATGAACTGACGCTGAGTGAAATCAGCAGAACCAGGAGAACATTATACACAGCAACAAGACTATACGATGATCAATTTTGATGGACATGGTTCTCTTCAACAATGATGGGATTCAAACCAGTTGTTCTGCGATGAAGATAGTCATATACATCCAGAGAGAGGCCTGTGGGAGCTGAGAGTGAACCACAACACAGCATTTTAACGCTTTCTGTGAATATTTCCATGCATTTTGTTTTCCTTCTTAGGTTGTTTTTTTCTTCTTCTCTTTCTAGATCTGATGTTTCTTGTGCAGGAAGATAACTGTATAGATATGTATACATGTACTGTATTTGTCATATAATTTATCCTATCTAGCATGTATTAGATTACCTGTCATCTAGGGGTGGGGGGTGGGGGGAAGGAAAGGAAAAGCTTTGGGGGAAAAATGGTTTTTTGCAAAGGTCAATGTTGAAAGGTCACTCATATGTTTTGTAAATAAAAAGCTTTATTAAAAAATAAATAAATAAAAATGTATTCCAAATTTTAATACTAAATTCTTTATTCACAATATTCATCATCTTTTTTTTCCTGGAAAGAGAAAGCTAGCTGGTATCTACAGCTAGTGGAAGGCATCAGTACACTAGGCAATGATACCCTAAATTACTCTAAAATCTGTACACATATTAATTAATTCAGTGCTATATTGTACTTTTGCTGATTCTGAGGAATATTTTTGTAAGACATGGGGGAACTTTGAAAACTTTATCATGGAAGCAAAGAAGCAGGTATCTGCATTCTAATGAACAATGTCAAGGGGTCAATATTGCACATTAGTAAATTCATTACCACCCTTTTTCTTCCATCCATTTGAAGAAAAATTCTTATGTTATATACAGTAGAATTGTCCTAGGCCAATATATTTGTTGATATTTTTTTTATATTCCTCCCTGTTTTATCACCAAACTTTTAGAATAAGTAGCACCCCAATTCCTAATTTTTCACTACGCTAACTTACTCATTTTATTTTCTTATTTTTTAGTAATTTTTTCATTGGTTCAAATAGAAATTTTATAAAATTAAGCCCATCATCTTCTTTGTTTATGTTAATACCATCATTATTCTCTTCCAATATAAGCTAATAGAATATATCCTCCTTGAGGGCAGAAATTTTCCCTTATTGTGTTTGTGTGCCTCTGAAGACCACCACAGTGCCCTGTAAATACCAGGCATTTAATGTTTGTTGTTTCTGTTGCATAATCATTGCCTTTTCCTTCTCTTATTTTTCACCTACATGCAATGTCACTCACCAATTCATCTTTTGAAGTGTTTCTAGAAACTCTCTCTCTCATCCCATCTCCACAGAATACTTCAAGAGCTCCTTCCCTCAAATCTTTTGCTTTTGCCTATACTACACAATAGTACCAGATTAATTTTCAAATTCTTATTCATCCTGTTATTGCTCTGTTAAAAAAACACTTGATATTAGTGATTATTTTCAGGCTATAATCCAAATTCTTTTATATGACATTCAGGTATCATACCATCTTCAATACCTTTTATTATAATAGGGGATTATGTATCCAGTTGATGCATCATAATTATGTATTAAATAAAAAGAGAAGAGCAGCAAAATGAGAACCTCTTTTTTCAGCCCACATGTTTTCAAGTAAATATTCTGTAGGTAGAAATTATTATACTTTAAAATTTTATCATTATCATCAAAAGTAAATTTAAGTTAATGAACAGGCATTACCCACAGTCATCATCATCATCATCATCATCATCATTATCCACACTATCATTTTCAATGTTATTTCAGTCCTGTGGCAATTTATAAGAAAAGCTTAGATCTGGAAGTTAAGTACCATGATCAACAATTATCTTTCAATGATCAAATGCCCAAATTGATCACTTTCAAGTGTGAGTTAATTTTTTCCATGTAGAATTTCATTCTGTCCCCATGTTCTTATAAGAACAGATTTAAGGAAAGTCATTGACGTTATATACCCTATATATCAAGGTTTTAATCGCTATGGGCATTGTCCAGGCAATTTCATTGAGAAAATATTTCAAAAACTTCATTCTTACTTTAGATAATATATGATATAAGGTTGTTCAGTTAATTTTCCTAAGGGAGAGAGCCATCACAAAAAAACTGTCACATAGCCTTCATTTCAAAGAGTAAATTCTGCGATTGCTGTTTATGAATTCTTCTTGGGTATCCAAATGAAAGAGCAGTGGAGGTGGTAGAGAAGATAGAAGACCAGCACTAGAGTCAGGGAGACCAGAGTTCAAATTTGCCCTCCTAACATTTACTAGCTGTGTGATTCTGGGCAAATTATTCAACCCTGCTTACCTTTGTTTCTTTACTTGTAAAATAAACCAGAGAAGGAAGTGCCAAACTACTCCAGTATCTTTGCCAAGAAAACCCCAAATAGCGTTATATAGAGTAGGTCAAGATTGAAATGATTCAACAACAGTGACATCAATATGAAATGCTCTGGATTGAAATCAATCTTAAGAATAGTTAACAAACATTTTCTCTTCTCAATATTGCTAATTTAAGGATGAGGTAATACTAACTTTCTAATTCCTTCATTCCTCAGAAGTATCTTTTCTTCCTATAGCACTTAGGAAGTCTTAATATCTCAGAAGATTCAATCATAAGAAAGCTCCTGAGGGAAACAGAAAAACACAGCATAGTGCTGAATTTCTGACATCTTGACAGTAATGAATCCTACTGAGATTTTTTTATAAAGCAACTTTTTGATAACTAAACAATACTCAGATTTTTTTCTGAGAAAATGAATGATGAACTCAAAGATTTCACTAGGCCTTGCTTTCTTAGCTTTTGATAATGCTGGTATGGGCTATTTTATAATTATGATTAAAAGAAAAGGGACTAATCAGTAGCCTAATTCATAATAGGATGATTATATGATTTTTTTCTAGGTCCAAAACAGGAAACAGCTCATAATATGATGCAATTGATATAATTCTACATTTAGAGGCTGAGACCTGTTTTCGAATCCTGACCGTGCTACTTATAAATCATATAGATGTCACATACTTCATCACTTGCTGCCTAATCTAGGGACTAAAACAGAACTAAAAGAGGCATACAAATCCATTATTCATATGCAATATATGTGACAGAATTGTATATTGTAGCTTTTTATCCCAATCAACTAACAGTTAAGAGGTAACAAGATGGGATAGAGTGGGATAACTAGAGTACTGAGCCTGACATCTTCCTGAGTTCTAATATCACCTCCATCTAGTTGTGTAACCCAGGGTAAGTATTTTAACATTGTTTGCCTCAGTTCCTCATCTGTGAAATGAGCTGAAGAAGGAAATGGCAAACCACTATGGTATCTTCTCCAAGAAACCTCAACTGGGGTCATAAAGAATTAAACATGACTGTGAAACATTTGAACAAAAATAAAGTTGATAGAGCATTGAACTTGTAATCAGGAAAACCTGACTTCAAATTTTAGATCAGGAGGGTATGGAGCCAAAATGGCAGAGAGTAGACAGGGAATTGCCTGAGTTCTTTCTGGCTACACTTGGAAGTAACACTAGATCAAGTCTCTGAACGGATTTTGGAGTGACAGATGCATAAACATTTGGAATATAATAATTTTCCTGCATAAGATATCTTGGAAGGAAACTTCAGGAAAGTTCTGGGTGAGGAGAGGTCTAATGCAGGGATTCTAGTGGAAGGTTCTTGGCCAAAATACTGCAGCATTGGCTACACTCTCCTGGTTCAGAATGCCAGATCAGCAGTAAGACCTTCAACACAACCACAGAAGGCAAATTATGAGTCCCTAAACCCCAGTATAATAGGCAGGACTTGGCCAGACCTCTCAATGCAATGGGGAAGCCTGCACCCCTGCCCCTAATGTGGTCTAGAAAAGTCCCTTGTCATCCTGCAAAGGAAACTTGGGACAATTTTTCCTGAAAGCAAACCTCAAAATGACCAAAAAAGCAAAAAAGAACTTTGACCATAAAAAGAAAAGTCTTCAAAGTCTGTGTCCAGAATAGCTTGGGGGGAGAAATTTTCTATTTACTATGGAGATGGGGAAATCCAGTACAGAATCCTAGAAGAGGACAACAAAGGCAGACTGTCTATAGATGAAGCCTCAAAGTGGGATATGAACAGATCTCCAGTTCAAGAGGCTGTCTTGGAAGAATTCAAAAAGGAGTTTAACAAGATAGAAAAATGGAGAAAAGAAATGAGAGCATTACAGGAGAGTTATGAAAGTTGTGGAGGGAAAGCCAACACCTTGGGAAAGGAAGCACAGTTGTGTCATAAGGAGCTACTCAGGGGTTGAGGTAGGTGGCCTAATGGATAGAAATGGGCCTAGAGTCAGGAAGACCTGAGTTTGAATTCAGACTTAACTATTTACTAGGTGTATATCCTTGGACAAATCACTTAACCTATTTTCCCCTTTTCTCAACTCTAAAATAGAGTCAAAAATAACCCCTACCTCCCAGGGATATTGTGAGGATAACAGGAAATAACATTTATAAAGGGTTCAGCACAGTGCATGTTTAATAAATGATGGATTAATCTTTTCATTGTTGGGAAAATAAAATGAAATAATATTTGTAAAGTATTTTGCAAACTTTAAAATGCTATATGAATGGTAACTATTATTATTAAACATTTGTTGAGCATATACTCTTTCAGACATTGTGCTAAGCACTGGGATTACAAACAAAGATAGTCCTTCCTCTCAAGTTGCTTACAGCATATACTTTGTTGGTCTGCATGATTACCTCAATTGCGAACCATATCTTTTTACCATTTCATATTTTTTCCAATTAGCTATTCATTTTCATCTTTTTTTCCAGTAAACTAGTGACCCCAGCATATACAGACAGTTAATTAAATATAGTTCATGCTTTGGTAATTGGTCATTATATATCAATTAAAACACAATCAAATTGTTTACTTGTGATTTTGCAGGCTTGATGCTTGCTCACTTTTTTTCAAAGAAAGTAACCATGATAAAAAGTCTTTAATCTATTATCACCCTTTTTGTTACTTCCAAAGCATGTTTTCATCATATCTTTCACTCTGCTTACCTTTACATTGAAGTCATTGACTTTTTAAGTTTATGGTGGCATAATTTGGATAGTCTTATGCTAGCTCTTTAGAGATTGTCTTTATTTCCTATTCTGATTCTCTATAATAAATGTTGTATGTAAGATTTATATTTTTTTTGCAAATGCTTATTGTGAATTCTGTAAAATTAAGCCATCAAGTATCCTGCAAAATGACACTTCTTGTTACCCAATGATACATAATAAAAACAAAGCTCCTACCTCAATCATTTGCCTCTTGGAGAAGAATTGAACAACCATGCTTCTAATTAGCTACAATCCAATTTTGTCACCTAATTTCATTTATGGTGAAATATAGTATAGAAATATCCATAGTGATATAATAGCTTTACTTCAGTATTTGTCAATGATCACTGGAGCTGGGAATAGGGAGCGTGAATATACCAACAATTAAAGTTTGTAGGTAGGCCAAACACAGAGCATCCGCTGACTATCTTCCCAATTTTAATGCTGAATTATAAAGGGTTTATTGAGGACATAGATTTTTTTATATTCTTTCTTTCTGTGATGCAAATGGCCAAAGGATTTCTCATCAAGTGGCCAGCCTTTTAATGATGAGTTTCTCCATACTTAGGTGGTCTTCTAAAAGCAGGTGTAACTGGTGGTTTCTACAATCATATTTAAAGCTTTTTTTAGAATTAAAGAACATACCAATTCTTTCACCCTACTGGCAAAGCCTTCAGGGTCTCTGTATCTAGAATAGCTTGGGGGAAAAAGAATCAACCATTAGCATAAGCATTGTAGTAACTATATATTAGCTCTTTTACATAGGTCCATAAAATTGTGTACAGCTTATGCCTCTCCTTTTCCCTTCTCAGGCATAACTTCAACTATATCAACCTTAGAACATATTTTCCTTTTTTGAGCCAAAGTATTTACTATCACTGGGCCTCAGTTATCTCATCTATAAAATTGGAAGGGGGAATAGGTAATCTCTAAAGTCTCCTTTGTTCAAGGAACAGTGTTAAGAATACAGAAAAGATAATCCTTATTGTGTTCTGATCAGACAATATCTAGAATATTATATAAAGTTTCAGGTTTATAGGGGAATAGTTAAGACAACAACAATAATATCAACAACAACAGAATCAAATATTTCCAGAGGAGGCATAGTGGATATGGAAAAGACTAAAAACTGTGTCATGTCAAAATTATCAAAATGATATAGTTAAGAGCACAACTAATGGGAAATGTTTGTCTTAAAATATTGAAAGGGGTAAAGGGATGAATTCTCTAAAAGGAATTATATTTGATCTGTGTAGCTACTTAAATAGTGGCAGTAGGATCAACAGTGAAGATGTTATATGGAAGCAAATTTCAATTCAACTCTACTGCAATGGCCCAAAATAAGAATAAACTGATTTGTTCATCTACAATCACTATAAGAATTCAAGAAGAGACCAGAAACATGACAGAAATGGTATAGAACAGATTTTCAAAGGAAGCAATAATTAACAAATAGTTATTAAGTTAGCTTTGGACCCAGATGGCTCTGCAGGGGGAAGTAAGGCAGGTGACCTTGCATAGCCTTTTCTCACTCGAATCCATTTCACTTGAACTTCATGCCATCACTTCCCTGATGTCATTACCCTCTTCAAGAATGAAAGACAAATAACAACCTCTGTGAGTAAAGCTGGCCCACAATCGGGAATTGGTCAGTTGGAAGAGTCCTCCCTCCCTTTTTCTTCCTTTCTTTCCTCTCTCTTTCTTCCCTCCCTCCCTCCTTCCTTCCTTCCTTCTTTCCCTCCCTTCCTCCTCCTCCCTTCCTCCTTCTTTTCTTCTTTCCCTCCCTCCCTCTCTCCTTTCTTCCTTCTCTCCTTCTTTCCTTCCTTCTTTCCATCCCTCCCTTCTTCTTTCTTCCCCTCCCTCCCTCCTTCCTTCTTTTCTTCCTTCCCTTCTTCTTTCCTTCCTTCCTTCCTTCTCTCCCTCCTTCTCTTCCTCCTTCCTTCTTTCTTTCCCTCCCTCCCTCTTTCCTTCCTTCTTCCCTCCCTCCTTCCCTCCATCTCTCTTTTGTTCCTTCATTCCTTCTTTCCATCCTTCCCTCTTTCTGTTCACATAGGGTACCATACCCTTACTTACACAAGCTCTTAAAAACTTTTTTTCTCTTTTGCATCTCTGAACCCTCCTATGATATCTTGGGGTTTTCAGATTAGATTTTTTTTTCTTAAGGATCAGGCTTTAAACCAAAATCAATAAGATTTTCATTGGCCACCAATATGCCCTAGGCCAAGTTGCATTTGGTCATTGTTTAGGTCCGGATTAACTCTGGTTGAATGTAAATAGCAATCATTTCTGTTTTGGTTTTCCCCTTCAAAATTTATGTATTTATTTCAAGTTTTTTTCTTCTTTTTTCTTTTTTTTTGCACTAAGTGAAAGAGAAGATTCTTTGCTTCAATTGCTACCTCACCTTAATCAGTGAATAGGCATGACCCCAGTGAAACTGAGACCTGTTGAAGATCTTAGCTTAAAAAGGCCTAAGGTCGCCTATTTTATCAGTCCTCTGGCTTTTAAAGCCCTTATAAATTATCCCCTACCTACATTTTCTGTCTTCTATATCTAACTCTTCATCACACACTTTGTAATCCAATGACACTGACTGATTGGCTTGCTGTATCTCCCACTCAAGCTTGATGATTGTTAATTTTCAAAATACAGTCTCTTTTCTTTTTTTCCTTTGCATTTTTCATTAGAAAATTACCCTGGAAGCATTATGAAACTTGTTCTTTTTTGTCATTTAATCATTTCAGTCCTGTCCAACTCTTTGTGACCCCAATTGGGGTTTCCTTGACAAAGATAATGGATAAATGGTTTGCCATTTTCTTCTCCAGTTTTTTTTTTAAACATATGAGGAACTGAGGCAAAAAGTTAAGTGATTTGCCCAGGATCACATAGCTATTGAGTGATAATTAGATATGAATTCAGGAATATCTTCCTGGCTCTGGGCCTGAAATTCTACCATGCCACCTAGTTTCCCCAAAATTTGGATCACTTGATTTGTAAAATCTCTCAATTCTAAAATTGGTATAAGATGGTAATACTTTAGACTTTCTGCACAAAGAGATTACAAAAGCACAAGTAGGATAATTTCACAATGTTTAAATTACAAAATCTCATATATACTATGTAGTAAAGTTTTCTTGTAACATGATAGATGTTTTTAACCTTCTCTTTGATATGTCAAGGCCATTTTTCATGGAAAAACTCATCAGCAACTTTCCTTTTTTTACTTTCTAAAATCTTTGCTATGATCAATATCATTCCTTATGTCAGGAATGTTAAGTTCCTCTGCATCTATCACTTAGTACTTTTTCAGTTAGGTTTACTTCTCTTGGCTTTCCCAATGGATATGATTCAAAGGCAGCTGTTAAAAGAAAGTTTCATTCCTCATAATCAGGGGCAACTTGAGGCAAAAGCTGTGTCTCAATGGATTTCATAAAGACTGTGATCAGGATTATTCCCTCAAGGCAAAGTATCAATGTTGTAACTATAAACAAACAAAAGTAATTTTAGGGGGTGGCTTGTGGGAATTCATGGTATTATTTTATAGTTATATTTCATAATAAATACTTTATAATTATAAGTTATTGCTTTATAATTATTGTGATAATAATAAAATCTGATGATTTATAAACTGCTCTGGTTTCCTCATTTGACAATATTTTTGGTTTGATTTTGGGTAAAGAGATCCCCTAAGCAATAAATATCTGCAACTCTTCCAATTTATATTCCTATAGGTAAACTTCAAGAGGTAAAGTAAGGATCATTTTCACAGAATCAAAAGATCAACAAGCAATTACGAAGCCTCTTTTATATGTCTGAAACTGTGCTAGGTGCTAGAGGTATAGAAGTAAAACTGCAACAGTTTCTGCCTTCAAGGAACTTCTATCTGTTTTATCTGGGGAAATTTGTACACGTATAAGCATAGACAAAAACACACACAGAAAAAAGAGAAGATAGATCTGATATAGACAAACATTATAACTTCTCCTTTCTGAGACTAAATTTTTCTAGAGAAAATCAGGGAATTTGAACAACATGGATTTTAAGGTCTGTTTCAGGTTTAAATCTGTGATCACATCCATGCCGTATCAAAAAAAGATGGAACCATCACTTATAACTGACAAAATCAATCTCTCCCCTACTCTGCCAGCAGATGGTACTATTCTGCAATAAACAGAATTCACAGCTTGACTCTCCTGGTACAATGCTTTGAAAATCAACCAAATGAAAGATTAGAGAAAGAATTCTTTTCTTACCTTGTGTGGCTCCTTTTGTAGTACCTTCTTTGACTTCAGGAGCTTTCCCAGATTCTTAAAAAGAACAAATTAAACTAATAACTATGAAGCATTAAAACATAAAAATACACAACTAAAAGAGAAACAACAAATGCTTAAAAAATGTCCACTGGTATATACTATCTTTCTCGTAAAAAAAAAAAAAAATATATATATATATATATATATATATATATACGATTATTAGCAAGAGTGTGAAGCTTACCCAGGGAAATATTACTAAGCCAAATAAAGGAATGAAATAATGCTTCTGAAAACTGCTATTGTTTTACAGACAATTACAATATTTTGCATTCCCATGCAGTCTACAAAGGAAAATATTCAGGAAAAAAACATTTTTTTAAAAAAGATCTCTTGGAAATAATTACTGTATTATATATAATTACCAATATATTAACGAACAATTCAGTCATTTATTCAAGGTCAATCAATGGCAAATCTAAGAACAGAATAAGAGAACAGGCAACCTTCATTCTGTAGCTTTTGCCTTTAAATTGACATTATCTTTGTTATTATTTATTCCCACCAGTTTTTCCTATCATCAATGTGGCATTAGGCAATGACATGTGATGTGGAATAGTGAGGTATAGGGCTTAAAAATTGTTTTCTATTTTTTTTTAGATTTTTTTTTTGTTGTTCTTTAAAATTTTTCCCTAAAAAAAAGGTTGTTAAATACACAACTACAAAACCACATTTAAAAAAAAAAGATAACAGAAGCATAAATTTACAAACTTAAAATTAGAAAGTCATTTATATTTCACTGATTAAATACAGTTAATAACTATGTTTTGAAGAAGCTAAACAAATTTGGTATGAATACTTAATTATCTAAAATATTTAATCTGATGCTCTAAATATAAAAGCATGTTCATTTTATATATAGAATCATAGTACTAGGAACTGGAAGGGACAAGAACAAGTATTTCATAAACATACACTAAGCACAAGGCACCTTACTAAGTGTACCAATGTGGAGTTATTTATGTACACTCACTACTTTGTTCAATTAACATAAAACATTGACTGGAATTTATTTAAATCTATGTGACTGGTAAGAACTAAAATAGATCATGATTAAATCAGGATTTTTTTTTTTTTTTGGCAAAAAGTTGCAAGCAAAGCTTCACTGCTTTTTCCTGCTGAGTTTGTTTCCTGCCAAATTAAAAAAAAAAGATAAGCATTTCAGTTTCTAATACTTATTTTCATATTGTTGAGTGAACTAATTAATCACCATAATTATGATCTTTATTATCCCCCAAACCATAATCTTTCATTCAGTTATAAAGGTTGTAGCAAATGAAAATGGCCTGAATTAATTATGTGATTTCCATCAACTCTATTTAAGTTACAGATATATTCAGAGAGAGATACCTTTATTCAAGAAACACATTTTACTAGAAATTAACTTTATTCACTTCAGCATATATTAACTAAATTCCTACCATAAAGAACGCTCTGAAATACGACTTGACATGCAAATAAGACTATGTTTTAAATAACTTTCATGTTTATAAGAGTTACCACTTTATATAATACTTTAATGTTTGTAAAGCATTTTACATATGTTATTACATTTAATCCTCACAATAACCCACTTTTATTATTATAGTATTAAAGATGAGGAAACAAAGCTTGCCTAGGATCACATAGCTTATATCTGAGGAAGGATTTTCCATTAATTGATAGTCATTAAGCATTATTAAATGCTTACATGTCATGTTATATGCCAGGAACTGTGCTGCAAGCTGGGATACAAATAAAGGCAAAACAAGAACAAAACAAAACAAAAATAAACAAGCAACAGCAAAAATAGGTCCTGTTCTCTAGAAACTAACAGACTATTGGGGAAGTCAATATTTAAGTAACTATTTACAAATATGATATATAAAGGATAAACTAGAAGTGATCTTAAAGGGAAGACACTGAAATTAAAGAAGGGATGGAAAGGGCTCTTTGCAGAAGGTGAGAATTTAATTGAGACTTAAAGGAAGCCAGCTAAGTCAAAGGTGGAAATGAGAAAGGAAAAAATTCCAGATGTGGAGGAAAGTCAGTAAAAATGCTGAGTAGAAAGATGGAATGTTGAGTGTGAAAGCCCTATTTTTTTGACTATTTTTATTAAATGGCTAAGAAATTGAGAGACATTTAGAGTTTTTCCTTGGCAGATTGTAGAGGAGGAAATTGTCCAGAGGGGAAGGGAAGGGCAACAGAATCAAGGTGAAATTTCTGTGACCCAATCTATGTGTAGATTGAGATCATATAGCCCAAAGCAGAAACTGAAGAGGGAAATGAGAAGGTTGAGTATAGTAGAGAAGAGGCATGTTTTGGACTTCCTTAATTCTATGAGGACACATATTCCTGGTTTAGTGTCTGGTATTTAGTGTCATGACCTTATATAATTTTAATTTGGAAATGACTTTAGAAGTTACCAATGCAAGTCCTTTTTACTACTACTACCAATAGTACAGTGATTGACAAATAATCCTTTGGTGTTTTTCAAATACTTTACCCTCATTAGCTTAGAGTTCTCTTATAACTCTGTGACTCTATGAGCTTTAGTGTTAGTCTCTCACTTCCTCACTCTTCCTATTGGAATATTCTAAAGGTGTTAGGAAAAGTAAAAACTCCTTTTAATAGTAAACTATTTTTTGTATAAAACTTTGTTTTCCTATAAGCACTGAAATTATTATAATACCCATTTTTGTAGATAAGTTAACTGAGGTTGAAACTTGAAGTCATTTATCCATCATCAAACATCTGAATAAATAATGCCATATGTGCCTTGAAATTAGATCTCCTGGCTCTTTTAAGCACAAGATTCTTTTAAGTTCTAAAGAATGCTGCTCCTTTCTTCTTAGAAAATGAGAGGAGTCTTTTCTTTTGTTAATTCTTTTCCCTACATACATTTTCTTTATATTTTTAGTGTCATTTCCATATTGATTAAGGTCAGAGAAAGTATCTCCATGGTTGATCCTAAGCCAATCTGTGAGAAAGATAGCGATTTGATTTGTTTGTTTTTAGGCATTGCCTTTAGTTTCTTATATACTACTCTATTCTGATTGGTGTTCCTTCCTCCAAAGCACATAGCACTGTCCTGATGCCTGCTGGCTATTTAGCATCTCCCATTGTGGTGCCCCTCCTTCAAAAGCCTGCCATCTCTTGGAATCCTGTAAGTATTATACTCACCCTCTCTGGGTGAGTATTAACAGCTTTAAAAATTGTATGCTTCTCCCCCTCCCCAAAATCTGCCCAAATGTATTCACTCTATAACTATAGCAGCTTCCTAATGACAGAGGCCACATACAGAGAAGATCAGACTTGACATCTGCTTCCCTACTCAGTTTTAGCCCTTGAAGTTCTATGATAATAAGAAGAATTTCATATTAACACTGGAGGATGTGGAATTAAGAAGGCAGCCCATGGAGTGTTTGTAATCAAGATGGGCAACTTTCTCACTGTTCTATTTTATTGTCTCCTTTTAGATCATAAGAGTATAGATTTGTTGTCGGAAAGAGAATTTAGAAACCTTTTCTGAAATGAAAACATAATTTCTGTAGTACTTTTAATATTACTTTTGTTTGGAATTTGTAAAAAAAAAAAGCATAGACATATATGCATATATATCCAAAACAAATATGTGTGGATAAAGAGAAAGAGACAGAGACACAGAGAGAGAGAGAAAGAGAGAGAGAGAGACAGAGACAGAGACACACAGAGACAGAGACACACACAGAGAAATGAGAAATAGATACACATGTTACTACATTTTTCTGGGGAGAAAATACAAAATGAAAAGAAAATATTCTTAAAGCAGAAAAAAGCCAGTACTAAAACATCTTAATAATATCACAGCAGGAAGAAGTAAGGGAAAATACAGAGCAGGAATGCAAACCAAAGAGCACAAAAACTTGATTTGTAGATCCCAGCAAGGTTAAAGATGCATGAAAATATCAGGATAATTCCCATGGGGGTGTCTGAATAATCATTTAACAATTTAACAGTGGACAAAAGTCCCAACTTGAAGCAAGTTGAAGATATCAAATGTTCCTTTCTTTATTATTATTCTATACTTGTGTGTATATATATATATATACATATATATATATATATATATATAGCACTAGCATCCTGTTAGCAAAACTGAGATGAATTGATGTCCATATTAAAGTAAACATTTTAATATGGAATTAACTTCTTTATAAATGAACCTGGACATCAGCCCCATTTTCCTATTTTTATGGATTCTATGAATTTATTTTAATCTGGATATAACATCAAAATATTATTGTGTATGGATCTTTGGAAGTTTGTGATGACTTCCAAATGCTTTAAATGAGTTTACTTTACTACTTGACAAAAACAAAACAAAAAACTTCATCTCCCTATCTTTCCCAGACTAGAAACACAGTAGTCACTAATAGGCTTCATCCCACTGCTTATTGCCAAGGAAATTTGAGCTCCTCTTTTCTGACCTGGAATAGCCATAGACAGCCTGGTGGTCACTTTTTCAGGGGCTTTCCATAATGATAACAAACAATATAGATACTTGAACAGCTTTAGCCCTTCTAAACTCAAGTAATCCACCAACTTCAGCCTCCCTACCAGCAGAATTATACAGGCTTCAACATCACACTCAAGGCTACTTAACTTTGAATGTCAAAATCTAAAACTTGGAATTTCCTTGGATTCTAAACAAGAAAAATGGTGATTTCAAATATCTTTTATTGAGGATTCTATAAAATGTGGCTAAATTATATTTAAGAACCTCACACAGATTCCCAAAATGGAAACATGAAATAAGATTATCATTAGACCAATGAAATCACATCAAGGAAAAGTTGAGTATTATTCTAGTCCCTCTGAAATGAAGAAAGAAACCAATAATAACACCACCTTCCCTAATAATACCAACATTTAAATAGTGTTTTGCTTTATGATTTGCAAGGCATTTTGCAATTATGTCTCCTCATACCCTTACAGCTATCCTGTGATAAAGGGAATAAAATATGATCACTATTTTCATTTTACCAATGAAGAAATTTAAGCTGAGTGGTTGAAGGGACTTTCTCATGGTCACTGATATCATGATTTTGAATACAAATCTTCCTTATTCTAAATCTGACATTTTTTACACTATTACACAAACTCTGATCTAATGACAAACATCCCCAGTACTACACACCCTCCTTCTCTGAAAATATTCCCTCTTCCGTATATGTTTATCTACCTTTGGATTCAACAGAGGTAGTGAAGGCAATAAAATTTTATTTTTTAGTTCATCTAAGTGTTGAATCAAGCTCTAGATTACTATTGTATTAAATTCTAAATGAATGGGGAAGTGCTATTCAAATAACTGGCTAACCTTACCTATAAAGTCCACAAAAGAGGGAAAGGGCAATCTATCTAAGAACTGAGAGTTACTACATGCTCAAAAGCTATTGGGCTAAAAACATTTTTTGTTTGTAGCTCTAGGAAAGCATATTTCTGGGCATTACTTCATTTCAGTATGATAATTATCACACTGAGATGAAATTAATCGTGAAGCAGCCTTTGGCCATTTTGTCTGGCCAAGGGGACTGCAACTGGAAAAGAGTGCTCATTTGGTGCCAGAAATGCAAATTTCAAAAGGTGTACATTGCAATGGTGTGAATAATTTATCAAAATAATCTGTCATTGCTGGAGGTTAAAAAGATCTAAATAAGCTGGCAGAATCATTTACAATAACTAGCATAATTTAGTCAAGTCTACAAATGCATTGTGTCATTTTGCCTTGTTTTTGTTTGTTTTTCTTTCTATAAATATAGATTTATCTTCCTTTGTTTAGTATGAATAGCCCCTTATATATAGCCCTTTATCAGGAAAGATTCTTATTATGGAAAATATTGTAATTGCTCAAACTTTGCCAGAAATTTCTTTAAATAGAGCAAAGGAAACTTCTCTCAGTTAAAAGCATTTAAAGATTGCCTAAGATAAAACTTTTAGAGTTTAAATCTTAGTGATTGAAAACCTGTTTGTAGTTTCTTTCGATTGCATTATTTCTTTCCTGAGATAACAAGTGAAGGAGTTTTTCCTCTGTGATCATCTTTTCCTCACCTGTCCTTTGTAACTCAAAGAAGATCATGACATCAGGAAGATGATATGATTTTGCAAGTGAATTAGATTTACATGAGGGATACCTGTGCAAAGTCAACAACCTTATTCTCTACTCATGAAACATCTAGGCAAAATATAGATCAGAACAATTGGAGATGGCCTCCTTCTGGGAAACGAGGAAGTGGGGACAAGAAGGGTAAGCTATCAAGATAATTCCCCAAAAGAATAATCATTAAGCTTCTTCATGAGATGTAGCATGGTATAGTAACCCAGGATAAACAGCCACTTGAACTCTCCCAGATTTCCCACTAAACAACTTTAAAATAAGAACTCAAATCTTACATTTTCTAGGCCAAGAAATCTTAGATGCTTAACCAGAAAGGTCTGTAACAGCAGAGTAGTGGTTTGACCCAAATTGTAGAACAAGCCACATAGTGATAATACCAGAAACAGACTTTGGAGATAGCTCCATCAATGCAGGTTCCAATCTACAGATGGTAATTAGGTTGGGAAAACTGGTCAGAAAGAGATTATAGGGGTTTCTCTAATGCTGGGGGGGGATGACCCTATTGCATTGCCCATTCACGTTTCTGTAGTATGGTTCCAGGACAAAGAGAAACCTCAGAGCTTGCAGCTGTAGAAGAAAAGCCCTGGAAATAGCTTCAGGGTAGAACATACTTATGGTCACTCATGAGGAAGCAGGGCCCTGGTCTCAATTCCAAGAGAGAAAAGAGTATTGACATCTGCAACCAGGAAAGTATGAGTCCACCTTACAATTTCGGAGGGAAAATGAGCTACAGAACTTGCAGCAATAAGGGAAATAATAGAGCACAGGTCAGGAAAGCAGTGACAAAACCTTTCTTTAGATAATACTACATGAAAATTGCAGAACTAGCTCTGAAAAGAGTAGCATGGAAAACCTGAAGCATGGGACAGTGTGTTCTCCATTCTGAGAGCAGAGCTCAACTTTAACATTAAACTAAAAGTCAAAAAATAGGCTGGGAAAATAAGAAAGCAATTAAAAAGAACATGACCATAAAAATCTACTATGGTGACAAAGGAGATGAAGACATACACTCAGAAAAAAGACAACTAAATCAATCCATTTATAAATCCTCATATATATATATATATGTATATATATATCAATTAGATAAAGATGAATATGAATTCCTAAAAGAATTCAAAAAAGATTTTATAATCAAATAAGAGAGACATCAAAATAGAGGAGGGAAGAGAATGATGCCATAAATTATGAAAAGAGAGTTAATAGCTCAGTAAATAAAGCACACGCACACATTCATGTGCACATGCGAGTGCACACGAGTACACGCACACTCACACACACACACACACATAGACAAAAGAATGAAGAAAATAAGACTTTAAAAAAACAGAATTGGCCCAATAATAAAAAAGGTATTGAAGAGAGAAATTCATTAAAAAAGCAGAATTGGCCAAATGGAAAAAAAGAGGTACAAAAGCTCACTGAAGTAAATAATTCCTTAAAAATCAGAGTTGGGCAAGTGGAGATTAATGACTCAACAAGACATTAAAAAACATCAAAAAGTCTTTTTTTTTCCTTGAAGAAGAAGAAGAAAATGTGACATATTTCATTGGAAAAACCAACTGACCTGAAAAACAGATTGAGGAGAAACTACCTGAAAGCCACACCTTAAAAAAGAGACTGGACATCATATTTTGAGAAAGGATCAAGGAAAATTGCCCTAATATCTTAGAGTTATAGGGACTGATAAGATCCATTAATTACCTCTTCAAAGAGATCCCAAAATGAAAAATCCAAGGAATATTCAAGGAGAAATTATTGCAAGGAGGAAGAAAAAAAAACAATTCAAATATTGTGGAGTCAGAGTCAAGGTCACAAAAGATTTCACAGTTTCCATGTTAAAGGAGTTGAAGTCCTGGAAGATATATTACAGAAGGCAAAAAACCAACCAAGAATAACCTACCCAAAAAACATAGTATAATCCTTCATGGGAAAGGATAGCTATTTCATGGTGGGGGGGCGGAGATTTTTTGAGCATTTGTGATGAAAAGTCCAAAACTGAATAGAAAATCTGATTTTTAGATATGAAACTCAAAAGAAGCATAAAAAAGTAAACAGGAAAGAGAATTGATGAGGAACCAAATAGGGTTAAACTGTCTGCATTCCTATGTAGAATATGATACTTGTAAATCCTAAGGATTTTATTATTATTATTATAGCAGGTAGAAGGAGTATACCTAAATAGAGGACAGGGGTGTAAGTTGATTATGATGGTATGATTTTAAAAAAAATTAATGGAGTATCCAGGGAGGGAACCAAGCTGGCGGAGTGAAGACCCGACTCTCTGTGACCTCCTCTGACCTTCTTTCAAACCAACAGCAGATTAAGCCTCTGAACTGGTTCTGGAGTCAAAGCGCCTCCAAATATTGGGAGTACAACATATTTCCAGCAAAAATTACCTTGGAAGAGCTCCAGAGCAGATCTGTTTCAGTTGGGCAGGGGTGGGGCAGTTTGCCTAGCTTGGGAGCCGCTCCAGGAGATAGGGCAGGAAACCAGGTGAGACTCAGAGTGGCAGATTCTAAACACCTGGGGAGTCTATCTGAGGCTCTTGGGACACTCTGCCCTGATTGCAGACAGGTGTTTTGGCAGATCTGCTTTTTGTAAAAGGTAGATTGTAACCCACTGGAGAGCCCAGACCGGGAATCTATCAGCTGAATTGCCCCAGGGCAAATTGAAGCAGGCTGCCCTTTCCCTGCTTTAAACAGACCTCAAGCTTTTTTTAAAAAATGAATAAAAAACAGAAAAGAACTCTCATTATAGACAGCTTTTATGGAGAGCAACAAGAACAGACCCCAGATCCTGAGATTCATAAAAGTAAAGCAACCCCAGAGGAAACCAAAAAGGGGGACATGAACTAGTACCCACTTCACAAGGCTTTCCTGGAAGATTGCATAAGGAATCTCAAAAGAGAGTTAGATGAAAAATGGGGAAATGAAATGAGATCATTGCAAGAAGGAATGGAAAAAGCATATAATGCTCACTAAAAAAAATATGAAAAAGACACCAATTCATTGAAAAACAAAATTGGTGAAATGGAAAAGTATGCAATGAAGAAATTGGCCAGTTACAAAAGGAGCTAAAAAAGGTAACTGAAGAAAATAATATATTAAAAATTAGAATTGAACAAATGGAAGTGAATGACTCAATAAGACTTCAAGAATCAGTCAAACAAAAACCAAAAAAATAAATGAAAAAATAAAAGAAAATATGAAATATCTCTTAGGAAAAACAACTGACCTGGAAAATAGATCTAGGAGAGACAATCTAAGGATTATTGGACTTCCTGAAAGCCATGATGACAAAAAGAATCTAAACACTAACTTCCAGGAAATCTTGAAAGAACGCTGCCCTGATGTTTTAGAATCAGAAGGTAAAATCACCATCAAAAGAATTCATCGATCACCTCCTAAAAGAGATCCCAAAATTAAATCTTCTCAAGGAATATCGTGGCTAAATTTCAGGACTATTGCACCAAGGAAAAGATATTGTTAGCAGCTAAAAAGAAACAATTCAAATACCGAGGAACTGCAATTAGAATCACATAAGATCTGTCAGCCTACACACTAAAGGATCGGAGGGCCTGGAACCAGATATTCCAAAAGGCAAAGGAACTTGGATTACAGCCAAGAATAAGCTACCCAGCTAGAATGAGCATTATCTTCCAGGGAAGAAGATGGGCATTTAATGATATAGGTGAATTTCACCTATTTCTAATGAAAAGACCAGATCTGAACAAAAAATTTGACCTCCAAACACAGAACTCAAGAGAAGCATAAAAAGGTAAAAAGGAAAGAATTCTTGAAAACTATGTTTGTACTATGAGTATACTTAAAGAATGGGGGTATACACTACACACCTGTCAGATTGGCTAAAATGACAGGAAAAGATAACGATGAATGTTGGAGGGGATGTGGGAAAACTGGGACACTAATACATTGTTGGTGGAACTGTGAACGGATCCAACCATTCTGGAGAGCAATTTGGAGCTATGCTCAAAAAGTTGTCAAACTGTGCATACCCTTTGACTCAGCAGTGTTTCTACTGGGCCTATATCCCAAAGAGATCTTAGAGGAGGCAAAGGGCCCCACATGTGCAAGAATGTTTGTGGCAGCCCTTTTTGTATTGGCTAGAAATTGGAAACTGAAGGGATGCCCATCAGTTGGAGAGTGGCTGACTAAATTATGGTATATGAATGTTATGGAATATTATTGTCCTGTAAGAAATGACCAGCAGGACGATTTCAGAGAGGCCTGGAGAGACTTGCATGAACTGATGCTGAGTGAAACGAGCAGAACCAGGAGATCATCATACACAGCAACAACAGTAAAACATGATGATCAATTCTGATGGACATGGCTCTCTGCAGCAAAGAATTGTCTCAAACCAGTTCCAATTGTTCACTGAAGAAAACCATATACACCCAGAGAGAGGGAAATGAAATATGGACCACAACGTAACATTTTCATGATCTCTATTGACATTTGTTTGCATTGTGTTGCCTTTCTCTGATTCTTTTTTTTTCTTGTAGATAGGATTTTTCTTGCATAACTTCTCAAGCATTTCAACATTATTAACATGTAGTGGACTTCCTGCCATCTAGGGGAGGGGAGGGGACTGGGGGTAAAATTTGTAATGGAAAGATCAATGTTGGGGAACTACCCATACATATGTTATACAAATAAAAAGCTTTAATAAAAAAAAAGAAAAAAAATGGGGGTATAATTTGATATTACTTTGATAATATGAAAAAGAAACTAGAGGTGAAAGGGCTATCATACTGGGGAAAAGAGAGAAAAGGTGGTAAAATGAGGTTTTAAAAGAGAGGTAAAAATAAGGTAAAATCTCATGAAGAGACAAAGAAAACCTAATATAATTGAGGGAAAAAAGGGAAAGGGATCAGCATTGTATAAATCTTATTCTCATCAGATTAGGTTCTAAAAGAGTATATCAGACACATTTGGCTTAACAGAAAAACTTGTCCTTCCTTATAGGGAAGAGAGGAAAAGGAGGAAAGGAAAGGGATAGACTAATGGAAGGGATAATAGAAGAATTAGGGAAAAGGTGTAAAAAAGGGAGAAGGGCTCTAAAGGGAGGAGAATTATTTGGGGGAGGTGGTCAACAAAAGGAAAACACTGGGGAGGGGGGAAGGGAGAAAGGGGAAAGGAAAGAGAAAAACATAACTTGGGTAAATAAGATTGCAGGACATACAGAATTAGTTATTTTAACTTTGAATATCAATGGGATGAACTCTTCCATAAAGTGGAAGCAAATGGCAGACTGGATTAAAAACCAGAATCCAACAATATGTTGTTTACAAGAAACACATCTAAAGCATAGAGACACATATAGGGTGAAGGTAAAAGGCTGGAGCAGAATCCACTATACTTCAGGTAAACAAAAAAAAAAAAAGGAAGGGTAGCAATCCTGATATCAGATCAAGTAAAAGCACAGATAGATCTAATTAAAAGAGATAAGGAAGGAAACTATATTTCACTAAAGGATACCATAAATAATTTAGCAATATCAGTACTAAACATATGTGCACCAAGTGGTATAGCATCCAGATTCCTAGAGGAGAAATTAAGAGATGCCAGAAGAAATAGACAGCCAAACTATACTAGTGGGGGATCTCAACCTTGCTCTCTCAGAATTAGATAAATCAAACTACAAAATAAACAAGAAAGAAACTAGGGAGATAAACCAATTGTTAGAAAAGTTAGGTATGATAGATCTATGGAGAAAGTTGAATGGAGACAGTAGGGAGTTTACTTTTTTCTCTGTGGTTCATGGAACTTATATAAAAATTGGCCATGTTTTAGGGCATAAAAAGGTCAAAATCAAATGCAGAAAAGCAGAAATAGTAAATGCATCTTTTTCAGATCATGATGCAATAAAAATCACATGCAATATAAGGCCAGAAGAAAATAGACCCAAAGTTAATTGGAAATTAAATAATCTAATGCTAAAGAATGAATGGGTGAAAGAGAAAATCATAGACACAATCAAAAATTTCATCCAGGAGAATGATAATAATAAGACAACACACCAAAATTTGTGGGATACTGCCAAAGCAGTTATAAGGGATAATTTTATATCTCTAGATGCTTACTTGCATAAAATAGAGAAAGAGAAGATCAATGAATTGGGCTTACTATTAAAAAAAATAGAAAAAGAACAAATCAAAAACCCTCAATTACATACCAAATTGGAAATTCTGGAAATAAAAGTGGAGATCAATAAAATTTAAAATAAGAAATCTATTGAATTAATAAATTAAACTGAGTTGGTTTTATGAAAAAAACCCAACAAAATATTGCTTTAGTTAATTTGATTAGAAAAAGGAAAGAGGAAAATCAAATTGCTAGTCTCAAATATGATAAGGGAGAACTTTCCTCCAATGAAGAGGAAATTAGAGTAATAATTAGGAGTTACTTTGCCCAACTTTATGCCAGTAAGTTTGATAATCTAAATGAAATGGAGGAATATCTACAAAAATATAGATTGCCCAGGTTAACAGAAGAGGAAATAAATTATTTAAATAGCTCCATTTTAGAAAAAGAAATAGAACAAGCTATTAATCAACTCCCTAAGAAAAAATCTGCAGGGCCAGATGGATTTACATGTGAATTCTACCAAACATTCAAAGAACAATTAACTCCAATACTATATAAACTATTTGATAAAATAGGGAAAGGTGTACTACCAAATTCCTTTTATGATACAGGTATGGTACTGATAGCTAAACCAAGTAGGGTGAAAACAGAGAAAGAAAACTATAGACCAATTTCCCTAATGAATATTGATGCAGAAATCTTAACTAAGATATTAGCAATAAGATTACAGAAAGTCATCCCCAGGATAATAGACTATGACCAAGTAGGATTTATACCAGGAATGCAGGGCTGATTCAATATTAGGAAAACTATCAGCATAATCAATTGTATTAATAACCAAACTAACAAAAATCATATGATTATCTCAGTAGATGCAGAAAAAGCATTTGATAAAATCCAACACCCATTCCTATTAAAAACATTAGAGAGTATAGGAATAAATGGGCTTTTCCTTAAAATTATCAGTAGCATCTATTTAAAACCATCAACTAGCATCATATGTAATGGGGACAAACTAGAACCATTCCCAATAAGATCAGGAGTGAAACAAGGCTGCCCACTGTCACCATTACTATTTAATATTGTATTAGAAATGTTAGCTTTGGCAGTAAGAGAAGAATAAGATTAGAGTAGGTAATGAGGAAACCAATTACCACTCTTTGCAGATGACATGATGGTATACTTAGAGAACCCTAGAGACTCAACTAAAAACTGCTAGAAACAATTCACAACTTCAGCAAAGTTGCAGGATGCAAAATAAATCCACATAAATCAGCAGCATT